>CAJNDV010007114.1:19723-36877 GCA_905221635.1 Symbiodinium sp. CCMP2456 | reverse complement strand
AAACGCTAAACCCTAAACCCAAAATCCTAAATCCTAAGCCCTAAACCCGAAACCGCCATCTCCTGGCCCTACAGCCTCGAGCCTGTTCTGAGCATAGCGCAGGTGCAAGAAGGAGCTCAACAAAAAGCATCAGTTTCCAAGAGGGTTCATATATATATATATATATATATATGTAAATATGTATATGTATGTATATATATATATACATACACACATATACACATACTTGTATATATATATATATATTCATGCATATATGCATATATACATATATATATATATATTCATACACATATACACATACTTATATATACATACATACAATACAATACAATACAATACAATACAATACAATACAATACAATACAATACAATACAATACAATACAATACAATACAATACAATACAATACAATACAATACAATATATATATATATATATACACATCTGTTTATGCAGTACTATCATGGAGTTAGGTCCCCAAGACAGTAATAAGGATGGTGTTTTGGGACCTAGTTCCATAATGGTAGTGTATATGGACCCTCCGGGTTTGTTGTTTTGACAGAAATCTATCTAAAAACGGAGCCCTTAAACCTGTAAACCACCTAAAGCCCTAAACCCTCAGACACGAAGGTCAGCCTATGGGAGGGCACGGACCAAGGCCGGAAATTCATCGGCTTTCGGGCAGTTACCTGGCACCGTTTAGAGCGCAGGCTTTTTCGGATTCCGGGTTCAGGGCTCACTTAACGGTTCTCTCAGGTTTAGGGTTTAGGATGAAGCTGTAGGGTTTAGGGTTTAGTAGAAGCCAGACAGTTAGTGTACTTAAGGTAAGGCATAGGGGATTCCAGCACTCATCATCCTAAACCCATGTTCCAACTTTGTAGGAATCACTATCAGGAAGTTGGGGTGTAGCGTTTTTGGGATTGGGGGTCAAGGGCTAGGTCTGGGGTTTAGGGGTTCGCATTCGAGGGCTTGGGCATTGGGGTTGAAGGAGACAGCAGGTTATGTTTAGGGTTGAGGGTAAGGTTTAGGGTTGAGGGTTTGAGGTTTAGGGTTTAGGGCAACTTGTTGTTTGCATTCAGGTTTGGCGGGTTTTCCTGCTGTCAGTATCTTGATCTCTCCCCAGCACGATGATAGGTTTGTGTGAGAATCGGTTCAAACTTGTCAGGGGTTCAAGTGTTAGGGCGGCCCTAAACCCTAAACCATTAAACCTCTAACCCCTCAGCCCTAAACCGTAAACCCTAAACCCGAACCCCTAAACCCTAAACCCTAAACCCCAAACCCTAAACCATTAAATCCCTTAGCCCGAAACCCGGGCGTCTAGGCTTCGGTTCAGAGTGCCTTGA
The DNA here is from genome assembly GCA_905221635.1 of Symbiodinium sp. CCMP2456. Taxonomy (NCBI): domain Eukaryota; class Dinophyceae; order Suessiales; family Symbiodiniaceae; genus Symbiodinium; species Symbiodinium sp. CCMP2456. Next base: position 35,531 of record CAJNDV010007114.1, on the reverse strand, counting down.
GGGTAGGGCTTGGGTTTGCGGTTCAGGGAACTATGGGTTGAGGGCTGAAGGTTAGTAGGGTTTAGGGTTTAGGGTTTTGGGGTTTTGGGATTTAGGGTTTTGGGGTTTAGGGGTTTAGGGTTTTGGGGTTTGGGGTTTCGGGGTTTACGGTTTTATGGTTCAGGGATTTACATCATGTAGTAGCTGAGTCAGTAACCTTCAGCTGATGTTGTGCGTGTGTATGTGTCTGTATACAGCATATGTAACTCATGTAACCGTATGCCATAGCCCACAATACATTATAAATCGACGGTCAACTTTTTCGAGTCAGTTTTTCTGTTTTCAGTAGACGAATTGAATATCTGGAGCTTGCAATGTTTGCTATCCGTGCCTACAGTTGAAGGCTTATAGGCTTATAGCCCTTTGTAGAAGCACTGCGTTTCGCATTTAGCGTTTCAAAACAAGCCGCAGAGCCCTAAACCCGAATCCCTCAACACTCTTACAAAGAAGCCCTAAACCCTAAATAAACCCTTAACCCTAAACCCAAACCGTAATCCCAAACTAACAGCCATGGCAGCTCCCAGGCAGTCACTTTGCTGAGCACCAACGTGCCTTGAAACTTCCAGGAGTTTTTGGAAGAAGGGGGAGGTCTGAAATTTGACCCCGAAGAAGTAAACTCCTCATCCTGAAGTCCTCCAACACGGCACCCCGTAACGTTCTAAAACTCTCATACTCTTAACGGTCCCTAAACCCTGCAGCCTGAACTTTGCGCTAAGACATCTACCCCGAACGCTATACAGGGCTAGCCGGTTCAGGTGTATTTCTTGAGGTCATAGGGTGTTAGCATTCTGGCTTCAAGGCGACACGCGGCCACACATGCTTCCCGTTCAGGGCTTCAGGAAGTCGGTTCTTAATGTAGAGGTCTCAATAATTGGTGAACTATCGCATCCCCTTGTTCTTTTCTCTCTTTCCAGTCTTGAGTTATATCGTTCCTCAAACATTATATATATACATATATATATATAATATATATATATATATATGTATACACACACATGCACACATACGCACAGACACACAGCCACACACACACACACATACACATACATGCATGCACGCATGAATGCATACACACCTTGATACATACATTGGCACCTACACATATAACATGTACATGTACATGAATGCATGTACATGTACACATACATAAGTATATACACATAGACTCGCATATGCGTACATATACATATACATATATAGACCTATACCTACACGCATACCTATGCCAATACCTATATCTATACATATACATGTACATATACACATGCACAAGCATCCATATACGTACGCATACACTGTACATACATATACGCATACACATACACATATACACATCCATATACATATACACATACATATACGCATACATATACACGTACACATACATATACCATACACTATATACCATAGTTCATATGCCATATACCATCTAGCACATACATATATACATATATATATATATACATACGTACACATATACATATACCATATACCGTATTGCACACACACTGCCATCTACCATCTATATACCATACAGACATACATGCATACATACACACGTACCTACCTACATACAGTACATACCTACCTTCATACAGTACATACATACATACATACATACATACATACATACATACATACATACATCCATGCATACATACATACATGCATACATACATACATACATACATAAAGACATACTTACATACGTTCATTCATACATACATACATACATACATACATGAATCCATGCATGCATACATACATACGATCGTTGACGCTGCACATTCTCTCTCTCCAATGTGGGTAGCTGTGGCTGACACCATAGGTTTGATCAGCGATTAAGCAGAGTCTGCATTGGAGATTACAGCCTTTGATTGCCTGCATCCGAGATGGCGGCCCCCGTTTCGTGTTTCTACTATCTCTTTTCTGCTCCTCTGCCTCGCCCCTGTTCCCGTGGCCCACACTGCCGAGGGTTTGAAGCTGCCCTCTCCAGGTCTGACGAAGGTCCCTGCGCCCCAGCTTGACCCTCTCAAACCTTGGATGGGGATTTTTTGATAAGCGCTCCCTGCCAGAAGTCCCTTCAGCCGAGGATGTTTCGTGTCCGTCAGTTGCTGAAACTCCTACAAACTTTTTGCATGTTTTTTGCAAGAGAGGCCTGTGTGATTACCGACACTATTCCTTAGCGTTCCTGAGTCTAGACATATACTATACTACGCTCCAAGACCCATTCCAAGTATTGAAGCTCCCCTATTGCAAGTGTTTCCTGCCGCCCCTTGCCTCGGAACCCTAAACCCAAAGCCCTAAACCCTAAACCCTAAACCGAAGGTGAACATCAATGCGCGAGGGAAGCTTCCAGAGCTTCGGAACGATGTCATGGAAGCCTTGATGTCGCCTACTGGAGAGGACTGGCTTTTTGTGTGGTTGTAGTAGTTGCAGACGGCGTCGCAGTTCTAGACCAGATTGGAGTCGCTCGCAGCCGCTCTGGCTTGAACGGGTCCAGCAACACGCAGCAGCTGGGATGGATGAGTTGCGGTTGGGGTTTGAGCGGCTTCGCGAGAGGCTGCGTGATCACGAAAAGCAGGCCAAGGCACTAGCAGTTTGCACGGCCCTCGGCTGGTTCTGTGTTGTTAAGGCGGTATTCTCAGTCCAAGACATTGGAGACTTCAACAACAAGGCAAATGCCTGGGATGTTCCCTCGATGTGGCAGCAGACGACGTGCGAAGTTCTGGCCTCTGGCGTCAGCTGCGCCGACAAACAACGGTATGGGAGCACGTGCGGTGGCTACGTAGCGGGCGCAATGCCGTCCTCGCAGCCACCCGTGTTCCCGACGGAACAAATAGCAGTCTGTCCAGGCACCTACTGGTGTGGCAAGCACGGGGACACTTGCCGACGCAAAGGGGAGATTACGTACGCCTCGGAACTCTTCAATGGCTTCGCATATAAGGAACTTTTTTTGTAAAGGGGCTTGGTTTTTTTATAAAGGGGTTTGGAACATGGCACATGTTTCTGCTGTGTTGCTGGCTTTTTTTTATAACTCTGTTGTAGAAGGGGGGGGTTCGAATCACATGTTTCTGCTGCGTTGCTGACTTTTTTTTAAAACTCTGTTGTGAAGGGGGCTCGAAATGGCACATTGTTTCTGTTGTGTTGCTGATTTTTATAAGTCTGTTGTAACAAAGGGGTTTCCAATGGCACATGTCGTGGTGTTGCTGACTTTTTTATAACTCTGTTGCAATGTGTTGATTTTGTAAGAAACTGGGTCATGCGTCTGATGTCCTTTTTATACACGATTGAAAAAACAGATCTCTCCTGCATCTTTCTTTTTAACCTGCTTCGAAATTAGGTTTCATTTCGCACATTCACTTCATGTGTTTTCTCCAAAACATCTTTCGACGGCAGTTGTTTGTTTACATGGCACACAATGAATCAGAACGCTGCTATTTCTCGGTCACCGAGAAATAACAGAGTTCTGGAAGATTTGTTTCGGGAAATATTTTTCTTTCTCTTCTTTGCATGTTCCAAGAAACATTATTGAGAATGTTTGGCACACAGACAGGCATCAATGCAGATTTCGTGAAACATTGAAACAAACCTTTTAAAAAATGTAGCCAACCGCTAACATTGTCTGCAGGCTAAGTAGCAGGGGCATTCTGAAGTGTTCACGAGAACAGGATTTCGAGCCAAAGCCTTACATAGTCCCTCTTGAAGCCCGTGGTTGAGTATCCAGGGTTTATGGTAAGAGTTCATGGCCCTGGAGTTTTAAGCTGGGGTGGGGTTTGCACAGTGTATCAAGCTTAGTGTCTCCAGCTGCCAGCGGCGAAGGCGCCGGCCTTAGAAGCCCATCGTCATTTGCCTGCGTGCATGGACCAGCTCAATTACTATAGGGGCAGATACTCTTTTACACAGTAATAAACAAAATTCATTAGGCGTAATTCAGCTTAGGTTATGGAGGCTCCAGGAAATCCTTGACCCTAAACCTGGCCCTAATCCCTAAACCCTAAACCCGAAACCAGCAGGAGCAAGCACCATGCACAGGGGTGGGAAGCGCCCCGCACAGGGGCAGGACCAGGAAGCACCCCGCACAGGGGTATAAGGACCCTGAACAGGGGTTGGTGAGAACTCCGAACAGGAGTTGAGGACCCCGAACAGGGGTTGGTGAGAACTCCGAACAGGAGTTGAGGACCCCGAACAGGGGTTGGTCAGAACTCCGAACAGGAGTCGAACCCCGAGCAGGGGCTAGGAACATCTCTCTAAAACCCTAGAGCCCTAAAACCTTAAATCCTGAAACCCTAAACACCCTCACACCCTAAAACCTTAAGCCTGAGGCCTGATCAGAATCGCCATCTACCTCTTTGAACAAAGGCCTGTCTATGAGTGATCGTTGAAAACCCAAGACATGTGACAGTCTTGAAAACCCTAAACCTTGAAATCCTAAACTGCCCTAAACCCTGAAACCCTAAAACCTTAAGCCTGAGGCCTGTGATCACCATCTACCTCTTTCAGCAAGGGCCTTGGGACTGCGTCTGATACAGAGGGAGTCTTTTGCTGGCTTTGCCAGCTTGCTGGCAATGACAGCTCACCATGTTGGGCTGCCAGCCAGCTGGCAGCTAAAGGGGCTTAGGGTTTAGGTCTTGTGTAGGCAAACCTTCAACCTTTCATGCTGAGCATGAGGCCCGTGGATTGGACGTCATGAGATGTCGTTGCCAGGGCTTGAGAGTGAAGGGTGCGTCAACAAGCCATTTATACCTACCTTTGCAACAGTCTGAATGCTGAGCATGAGGCCAACGATGCTCATCGAGACCATGAGGATGCCCGGGGCCTGGGAGCACAAGAATACAACAGTCAGTTAGCAGTCAGTCTTGGCAGCACAAACAAGAAAGGGGCAGTCACACATTAACACACAATCATCTCTTTTCCAGGCATCAGTTCTGTGCCCATCAGCCGAATAGCAGCCCACCTGGCAGACACACGCAATTAAAGCATACGCAATTTGGCACTACCATTACCATGCGCCTCGGAAGAAAGCAACAAGCCCAACCTCATCGGTTTGCATTCAGAACATGATGATAGCAGCTTGTGTTTCTTCATGTTGCAAAATGAGGCACAGGCAGGTTCACTGTGACTCTGAGTCTGAGCTCGGGTATACTTCTGTCGGTGTCAGGGCTGGGTCCTGGGCACAGAAAGAACTTGGGTCCAAGGGCCGCCAACTTTGCATGAGCCCATGCCTCATTGCTGCGATTTGCTGCAGATGCCGTTGCCGCCTGCCCAGTCCAACATGTTTTTGCAATGCGCTCACATCGTTGTTAATTACGGTTGTCATGCCTTCTGTCGCTTGCCAGACTCCGTGTCCTCACTCACACTCAATTTTGCATTTTGCATGGGGACAAAATAGGTGCTGGCTCCTTAAGCTCTTGGATCTTGCGCTTGAGGCTGTCGATCATGTTGTTAGCGCCGTCCAAGCGTCTCTTCCGTTGATCGCACTTGGCCATCCAAGCGTTCAGGGCCTCTTGTTGCCGCTGGATGAACTTCCTGGCCTCTGCATGGGCTTTCTCTGCCGCGTCCTTGGCCTTGCTCAACTCATCAACGTGCTTTTGCAGCCCTTCGATGTTGCCCTGCAGCTCTAAGTTCTTCAGCTGCAGGCTTCCAGCATACATAGTGGTTGTAGCTAAGAGACTCTTGTTGGACGTGTCCTTGTCTTCGAGCTGCTTTAGATACTTGGCCTCCAGCTCACCCATTGCTTGCCCATGCTGGATGTTCAGATTGCTGATCTCCTGCTTGTGCGTGTCCTGCAACTCCCGCTTTATCTTTCTTTCCAGCAATCGCTTGTAATGACTGAAATCGTGTTTCTTGACTTTGCCAGCTAGTCCCCATCCATGGCTGCTGCTAGGCTTCTCTGGCTCGTTCAGCGCGTCCTGCTGCTGGTCCTGTGACTGTTCCGCTTCTGCCTGCCACCACTGTTCATCTTCAACAGAAAAGTCTTGCCACCCATTTTGGGATCCCTGTTCCGCTTCTGCCTGCCACCACTGTTCATCTGCAGCAGAAAAGTCTTGCCACCCATTGTGGGATCCCTGTTTCGCTTCTGCCCACTGTTCATCTTCGGCAGAAAAGTCTTGCCACCCATTTTGCCATCCCTGCTCTTTCCAGCCATTCTCATCCATGGCTGCAGGATAGCGTTGGAGTGCTAGTCTATGTGTTCTGCGCAACACATCGCTGATTTTGTCACACATGCACAATCCATCATGTTGCAATGTCACAGCTTCACAAGCGGCAAGAACCGTGACCTTAGGCCCAGACGGACATTCCGGCCGTGAGCTCCTGCCCGTCTACGAGGCACTGACCTGCGGTTTAGTTTTGACTTGCAGACATAGTCTAAGTTCTGCCCGAATGAGAATCCGACTGCCAGCCAGCTAGCAGTCAGTAGTCTTCTTGCCAGCTTGCTGGCAACTTGCTTATCCGATCATAGCTGACAGGTGTTGTGTGCTGTGTGAAACCATGATTGACATTCTCTGCAGCCCTACAGTCAAGGCTTTCCAGCTGATCTGAGGGGATTGCGCTACCTTCAATTACTCGTCTGAAGTTTGAACTACAGGTAAGAGACACAAAGACTAAAGTTGAAGACAAGGTAGCAATCAAAAGTTTAATGGCGCATCTGAGATAATCTGAAAATCTGCAGCAGCAGCAGCAGTAGTAGTAGTAGTAGTAGTAGTAGTAGTAGTAGTAGTATAGTCGTCTGAAGTCTAAAGTCGCGTGACATATGACTGTCTGTCTGTGCTTCACTTTAACCCTGGACCGCTACCCGAAGAGCTTAATCTTTGACTCAGTGTCAGGCACCAGCCTTTAGAGCAGTATTGCTTCCTTGCACTTTATTGTCGTAGCATGGCTTTTTAATTGCTTGCCGGACTGAGAGAGTGTCAGAAAAAAACAAAGTTTCAGGGCTAGTCATCCACCATGTCGGCACCAACCCCAAAGATGGGTCCATGGGTGAACAGACGCGGGCCGGGTGCGCCAGGCTCTCAAAGACCCGAGAGGCGGACTCTTGGCGCTCGCATTGGGAAGAACCGCCGCGAGACGAAGAGAAAGTGGAGAAGGTTCTGTGAACGGGTCAACACAGATTCGCAATACCCTGAGCCTGACACTGACCCGCTGCCAGATGACATAGAGCACGACCAGACTCAGGATGATGATGATGAGGAGTACATGGAGTACGACCAGGCCCAGGACGACGCATCTGATCCAGAGCACCACCTGGAGCCAGGTTCTGAGAGTGCAATCGACGCATCTGGTGCTGGCAGCTGCAGCTCTGGCGCAATGGCATCTGACATCGGAATCGCTGAGCCGGCAGACGAGTCAGAGGAGACTGAGGTTGAGGTTGAATATGAGCTGGAGCTGTCACCACGCCCGTGGCCAGTAGAGGCGACAGACGACGAGCAGGACCAGGAGCCAAAGGACGAGTCGGAGTCGTATGATCTCGTTGATGATGGACCTCTGCCAGATTCGGTGGGTCTGCCGGAAGATGACTCCAAGGTGTTGACTGACACCGAGTCGTCATCGATGGAGGAGGTGGCTGTGGACGAGTCATCGATGGAGGAGGTGGCTGTAGAGACTGAGAGTGAGGAGCCCCAAATCAGCAGGCAATCGCTTGAGCTAGCATACGTACTGGCGCGAGGCTACCAGAACCGCAGGTGAGTCTGCAATGGCAAGCGAAAACAGAGTCCATGAGCATTCTGAATTGTAGTGAATTGATCTCTGTCTCTCTCTCTCTCTCTCTCTCCCTCTCTCTCATTCTCTCTCTTCCTTCCTGCACATGTGTTGCAAACAGGAAAGAGTTGCAGCAAGTAGCACGGCGGCCAAGTTGTATTGCAACCACAAGCAACCACCTGAAGCCAGGTTTTCCAGCCTGCCGGGCGGAACTCTCAGCCACTGCAATGGTGCTCCTGGATGCAATTGCAAACTAACTTTTAGTGCTGTCTGTGGAAGTACTGCTAGCACGCTGGACGTGGAGACCATGTTGTAATAAGTGCTTGAGTCAGGTTTCACAGTAGGAAGATAACAAGCAGGTTTCTGCCAGCAAGCTGGCAGAAACTACTAGTTACTGGTCTTTTAAACAATCCGCTGCCAGCAAGCTGGCAGCAACATACTGTAAAAGTTAACATGCATTGGTTTTTGTAAACAAGCTTGAGAACCTGAGCTGATTTTCATCTCAGTTGCCCTGTGGTCTTTCAGAACCATCCCAACTTCAGATCAGCAGTAACCGGTGCAATGTCATGGTTCAGCATGCTTAAGGAATGGTTCCTGTGATCATTCATGCATTTTGAGGGAAAGCAGAATTAGGATATTGCTTCCACTAGCTTGGGTCCAACCATATGGACATGTACCTTGCGACCATATCACAAGGAACCAACTCTGAAGCTTGCTTGTAGTTTGCACGGGCGCTGCCACTGCTGCTGGTGCTGCTGCCGCCACTGTCGCTGCTACCCTTGTTCTAACAATAACACTTGCTTGCCATCAGCATGAGGCTGAGACTCCAACCGCTCGACTCCAACCGCTCGACCATGCCGACCTGCCACGAGGCCAGTCAATGATTGCAACTGTTGCCGGCCTCTGAAGTCTGACGTTGTTCCTTTGCGCGGTACTAGGGTTTTCTAGAACTGTCTGAGGCAGCTGCCAGCTTGCTGGCTGCAGCAGTGAATTGCTTTTCGAGGGTGGGGCTCTAGTGGCCAGTGTCGCTGCTTCTTAAGCACACTTTGCTTCGTGAGGAAGGGAGTCTGTGCCTTTTGAAACCATCTCCCAGGATTTGGATTCGGAATTCATTGGATCTGCCAGGCTTCATTGGTCCCGCTTGCCAGCCTGCTGGCAGCGTGGGTTGGGGTTTTGGATTTCTGCTGGGGGAGTCCGCCTTTTTGGTGTCAAAAGGCGGACTACCGGAAGTTTTAGACTGAGGGTTTAAGGGCTTAGGGCTTAGGGCCCTTCTTATTCAGTTCCATCGTTGGTAGCTGGGGACCAGACACCATTCATAGGCATCGCTCATAGGCAAAGACTATTGGTCAAGGCAGATTGCGCAGCCACACAGAGAACTGAAGCCTCATAGCCACAATCCCTGTGCTGCTGGGTTTTATAATACCCAGACTAGCTGTTCAAGGTGGACTGCCATGCCAATAAACTTTGGATTTCAGCTAGGGGTGAAAGGCAAACTCCCAGATAGAAAGGATTTCCATGTGTCGCTTTAAGACACTATCAAACGCTGATGCTACTTGCCGCACATTGTGGTTGGCATGCGCAGACTCAACCCTTGAAGCTCATGCCGCAGCTTGCCCAAGAGCCTGATTTCGGCACGGTCGTCATGTCGGATTCTGAGCTGCTGCCTGAAGATGACACTGGCTTGGGAGCGGCTGACTTGATGCGTGTGCAGTTAGCTGCTCAGCAGAAGATCCATTTTCGAGTGAAGCCGTCTTCAATTCTAGACTTGGGACATGTAGTATAGACTGCTCCTATTAGGGGCCGCCACTGCTGAACTCAGAGTCAGGGGCAAGATGTGTTCTCTGATGATGCAAGGACCTGGATGAGAATCATCCTCAAGGTGAAGACGGCAACGACAGTGAATGTGATGCTATGATGAGTCTCCCCTCGGACGATGATGGTGTCATCAGGCAATGCCTGTTGCTGCCGCTGCTGCTGCTGTTGCTGCTTCCGCTGTCAGTCTCCTCTGTGCTTCCTAAGCAGATATATGATATAACCTTACTAAGATAGACAACCTCGACTTCAGATTCTCTCCATCTGCAGTTGGATTTTAGCCAGCAGGCCAAGCTGCTGCAAGAAGAATTGCTACGCGGTCTTCATGGAGGATTCAGCCAAGGCTTCAAAGGTTTTTGATTATCGCAACGAGCTGCAGCAGAAGACAGCGAATGATCGGCGTGCGCTTGTCTTTGATGAGCTCAAGAGCTTGTTTCAGGACGCTGTTCAGCTGTGCTTGGCAGTCTGAGCTGTGAGTCAATACTTAATTTGAACAAGTCGTGTCACTTGGCACAGGCTGGGCCGACCGGTCGCAGCACGGTGGCTTGGAAATTCCTCGGTCAGCCTTGCTGCTATCAAGCATTTCTGCAGTTCACGGGTTTGTCCACCCATTATGTCAACCGCTTGCTGCTACTTGCCTCCAATTATGGCTAGCAGTCAGCCTGCTAGACGAGCAAGCTCACCGTGATTCTTGCCTCACACTACTGATTTTAAGCAGCTTTTCCAGTGTTACCTGGCAGACTGAGATCGGCAGTCAAGCGTGGCGACCGTGGGCCACCGACTGATGGAAGGACAGAACGTTCAGAGCGGATGCGGCCTGCAACCGATAGGGCCTCGGCATTCTTCCAATGGGTCTATGACAACCTTGCCGAGCCGTTGGCTGAGGTGGAGTCCGGGTCTGAGATTTCAATTGCTAGGTCGTGCTAAGTCTCATGTTTAGAATTCCTTTAATAGTGAGCCCAAGCATGCCAATATCATTGAGGTGCAAAGACGAGACCAAGACAACTTCAACTGGTGATGTGGCTCCTGTTGAAGTATTGCCTGAGAGCGGTGTCGCCCCAGTGCCTGCGGCAGTGCTCAGCAACTCTACCAAGGAAATCAGGCAGGCTTCGTTAAAGACAGCCTGTGCGCTGGACAAATGTCTCCCTTGACATGGCACGGAAGCTTATGGCTGCATGGTTGCCAGGTGGATCCACCCCATTACGATTGCAGAGTTGTATGATCTCCACAAGACTACCTATGAGCGTGATGATGATGATGATGCGGGCCCGGTCAGCGAGGCTGTTTTCCGGGCAGAATGGGCCCGGTGGAAATGCCTGAAAATCAGGCATGTGGGGCAGCACAGCCGCTGCACAACCTGTCCCTTCGAAGCAAAGATACATGGTCAGGCAGCGTTGGAACTGTGGCTGAGGGAGGTTAGGACCTCTGATTCTTAGACTAGTCAGTCCTTGCTCAAGAATTGTCAACCCAGGCTCTCGTCTCAGCAAATGGCGAGAGTTGGCGAAGACTGAGGAGGAGAAACTTGCCACTCAGCGGGCCAAGCAGGAGCACTTGGTGGGCGTCTTTGCTGACAGATCCCTGGCAAGGCGGCTCATGCTGGCGTCAGAGGTTGCGGCACAGCCAGATTTCAAGCCCGTTTCGGGCAATTCCGTCATGTACATGGCTGTCGATGGCATGGACCAGGAGACTTGACTTCATGATGTTGGCTTGTCCTCTTGTTGAGACGGTTGAATCAGGGCTGCGCCTGTGCTTATCAGGAGTGTCGCTGAGGCCAAGTTTCGGATCCCCAAATTTGACAACTCTTCGAAGGAGTTCGATCAGATGTATCGACCGAGTGCACACCTGATTGGATGCCTCATCCCGGGAGTTGCAGAAATCTATTTCTTGACAGACGGGGATGTGAAGAAAGATGCTTCCACAACCCTGACATGCATCAGCCGCTCGGATACGCTTCGCATGACAGTGCAAATTGTTCGTTTAAGTTTAAGTTGCCAGGATTCCTCATGGTCCGCTTTTGCATTTCAATGTAACATTGGCATGAACTGAACTGGGCTTCCCAAGGTCGTGCATTGCAGTTGTGCAAAGAAATCCTCCGTAGCCGGGGGCTGGAAACTCCCAGCCACCTGGCCTTACAGCTGGATAATACCAGCCGAGAAAACAGAAATCGCTATATGGTCTTCTTTGCCAGCTACTTGACGTCCCAGCGCATCTTCAGGAGCATCGACATATTATTTTATAGGGTAGGCCACACCCACAACGAGCTTGATAGAAGATTCGCTGTAATCGGATCTCACTTGGCACGGGCAACAGTCCTCGAAACACTCGAGGACCGGTGTTTGGCATGTGTTGGACCTGGGAATAAATGAAGCTCATGAGTTACCTTTGTGCGGGCCCCGGTGTGAGGACTTCCGAGAGCGGATCCTCCAGATTGTGCCTACTGGACGGCGTGAGATCCACGTGGAGATTCTCCAGTCAACTTGGGACTGGAAAGCTTTCTTCGAGCCGTTGACAGTTAACTGCTCGGGGCTGACGATCACGGAGCAGGAGGAGTGTGTCTCACATGGTTTCCGCTTCATGCGCCGCTCTGACATGTCCGAGTACAAGGGGGCGGCACCTCAGCTACTTTAACTCTGACAATTCCATAGTTCATGTCAGTGACTGTCACCTAACAATATGTGCACTCACTATAGGAGAACTGGAAACTGGTGGAACTTCGTGATGATGAGGACCACTTGGAATGCTGGCGTGTGGTGTCTAGTGAATAGTGTAGTTTGTCCATGATCAGTACAATGCCTCGAGCCTCCACCAGGAGACGAATCAGGATGCAAGGGACATCGTGATGTTGGTGAAGCAGTTTATGTCAGATCAACATTTGGTTCAGTCGCTCGTTTGCATGCCACACGACCAGGCAGCAAAGGTCCCTCTGTCCGGGCCAAGTGTCAAGGCAGCCAGGAACACAATGGCGCCCAAAATGATTCTAGAGTATAAGAAGACCGCAACAGCCGTGGAGAAGGCGCCCTGGAGCATGCAAAATGCAGCACGGTATCTCCGTGAGTGGTGCAGCCGCAGTGAGTTGCAGCTGGAGGCAGGTGAGCCGCCTAGCTTCATTTTCGAGCCGATGAAGGATGCTGTTAGCGGAGCTGCGCAGCACAAGGAGCTACTTGCCTTTGCGCCATCGCCGCCGAAGCCAGTAGTGATTCTGGAGCGTCCGCAAGGCGGCCGCAAGAAGCGTAAACGGGATCACGTTCAAGCAGAAGCAGCAGCTGCTGCAGAGCCTGAATCAGCTGAAGCTGCTGTGGAGCATCGAGCAGAGGCTGCAGCAGAGGCTGCAGCAGAGGCAGCAGTCATTCCTGGTCCTGTGGCTGGAAATCATGAGGCGGGCGCAGTGCCCGAAGCGAAGGCAAAAGCGAAAGCAAAGTCAACGCCCAAGGCAGCAGCCGCGAAGGCAAAATCAAAGTCGGCCCCCAAGGCGGTGGCCAAGGCAAAATGCAAGGCGAAAGCGGCCTCGAAGGCAAAAGCCAAGGCTAAAGCTCTGCCTAAAGCCCCTGGCCCGGCACTAGTACTGCCTGTATTCTGCTTGGTCGTGTCGAGTGGCCTTGTGTGTTAGTCCAGTATTATTAGAGTGACTAAGCTGTCTAATTTTCTAGTTGCCGGCAGTCAGTGAATTGAGTCCAGGATAACAGAGTCAATCGTAGTTCCGATGCTTCAGCTTGGGCTTCCATGCTGTCATTCCTGAGGCTGGTGCTTCGAATCGGCAGCAGCCACAAACACAGCTGGGGTGCTCGAAATGCCGATATATTGCCGTGGGATGCGGCCGCTGCAGGCCACGCTTTGCAAGCTTCCAGCAGCAGCAGGGGCAGCAAGGCTAAGTGTCAACAAATCAGCAGGAGCAGGCAATCATTTTGCAAGTTGCACATACTCAGTCTGGCAGGCTATTTTTGGTTCCGGCATCACTCAGTCAGTGTCTGTGATGGACAGGGCTTCAGTCGATACATTCCAGACATAACATCCTAGTCTCTCTTTACAATGCAAGGCGAATGCAAGAATTCTTCGTGTGAGCATACTTTGCATTGCAAGCCGGATTTTGGGATGCCTGGCCAGCAGTGTGCAATGGATTTAGAGCTCATTTTCCATGCAGCGTCATGCTGCGACCATTCTGAACCGACATCATCATTTCAGATTCAAGCTTCAGGGCTGACACTAGACTGGCCGCAAGTGTCTGCAGCTGTCCTGCGCAAGGGCAGAATTACAGAAACGGTGTGCACAAGCAGGAAAAGAAATCATTGACTGACTCCAGGCTGTGACTGTGTCAGCACCCTAGTGTCGTTTGCAAGTCGACATCATTTTGGCGTGGCTGAATGGATGTGATTGCGTAGTTTTGGGTTCCCTGAGCTCGGGCATCCCCAGTGTCTTCTGGGTGCTCCTTGCTTCCAGGTAGCACCAAGTCTTAGCTTTATTTGCACCTGTTTTATGTGAATGAGGATCATCATGACATTATTATGATTTCTTACTTTGTCAAGGAGCCTGTCTCAGCCACGACATCATGGCAACGGATGTCCGGGACTTAATGTCGATAATAGTACATTGACTACGCAGTGCCATCCCATGTCTTCAACATTGGACATCTTGAACTTGAGGATGAATCATGGGGATTACCGCCTGGCAGTGATGACAGTGGGGCTGCTTTTGAGGCCAGACAGACTGAAAGATTATCATGCTGACTGTCACGTCGTCTATTGCCTGTTCTTCAGATGTGCCGAGGACTTCATGATGATGATAGATCCGGGACTGAATGATTTTGATTTGTCAGAGGAGAATTGTCGGCAAAGCTAGCTTCAAGTGCAGCAGATGAGACCATGCTTCCAGTGACCAAATGAGCAATCAGAGGAGGGTGGTATGCTTCTCCCTGCAAGTCCTGATCCCATGCCAGAGATGCCAGAGGATGTGGCTGGGCCTGAAGTGTTTGAGTGGGCTAGCAAGACGAAGCTTGCGTTGCTATTTAATAATTGTCATGACGAATTCGAGGATCTTCCTTCGCCAGACAGGGGGTATGAAACTGTCATGGTTCTGGCGCCTGTGGCTGACGAGGATGACGCAGGCAACTGGCCTGAGTTGCCTCCTGGCGATGATGATGATGATGATGACGTCTGGGGTGACTTCTCAGTCGCTGACAGGTCAGGCTCCGGGCAAGGCAAGCGCAGGAGAAGAAGGTCGAAATCAGCTGCAGAGCAGCCGCCGGCACTAGTCTTTCGATGCCCGGAGATCCCAGCTGTGAAGCAGCTCGTGCTTGAAGTGTTTTCCCAACCGCGCGTCACGAAAATGGCACAGGATATGGGGTACACTGCGGATTTTGCTTTCGACATTGTCTACAATGGGTGGGATGCATTGAAAGCTGGGGACCGCTCTTCCCTGCTGAATTTCATCCTGGCTACACGACCCCGATTGACCATATTGTCCCCGCCATGTACAATGTTCAGTGATTTGATGAGGTATCCTGTCTTCAGTTGAATCTTAGCGCATCCTCTGTGAACACAATGAGTGGCTTTATGCGCAGAGCCAGGAATTACCATGTGTCTTTCATTGCGAGCTGAGGCTTTGGAATGCTAGCAAGATGGACCCAGACGTCTATCAGCAGAGGATGTCAGAGGCCGTGATCATGTTTGAGTATGCCCTCGACCTGTGTATGCATTTGCATGAAGCCAAACTGAGCTTCGCTTTGGAGCACCCATGCTCAGCCTCATCTTGGCAGCTTGAGAAGTTTCGAACATGTTTGGACAAGGTGAGCATGAAAATGGCTCTATTTTCGTTTGACCAATGCTCTGTTGGCCTCCTGAGTCCAGACGGACAAAGAAAGCTGAAGAAGAAGACCAGAATTTTCAGCAATGCAGATTGTGTGGCCAGGGAATTGTCTCTCTGCAAGTGCACCTGTGCTCCTGAGGAGCACTTGAAAATTCGCGGCAGCCAACATGGAGTTCGAGTTTCTAGGCTTGCCCAGGTGTACCCACCTGAGTTCTGCAGGAAGCTAGTTCGTTGTGCCCTCAGCTGCTGAAGGGTTCGCTGAGGCGCTTGAGACAAGAGCCAAATCCTTGTATGTGGCACAGGAAAATATTCAAAGCATCTCCTGAAATTTTCGAAGCATTTCAGGTCTGACTTCGGTTTGTAAAAAAAATAGAATTTCAAATTCTACGCATCTAAGGGTCTGCTTTACAACATATGGAGTTACTTTGAAAAATTTTTTTTCAAAGCTTCTCCCTAGGGG
>CAJNDV010007114.1:381-19623 GCA_905221635.1 Symbiodinium sp. CCMP2456 | reverse complement strand
CCCCTAGGGAGAAGCTTTGAAAAAAATTTTTTCAAAGTAACTCCATATGTTGTAAAGCAGACCCTTAGATGCGTAGAATTTGAAATTCTATTTTTTTTACAAACCGAAGTCAGACCTGAAATTGCTTTGAAAAAGTCTGCTTCAACTTCATGACTCACTGGGTCAGCTTGTGCAGTCGCTGCAGCATGACTGAGAGATTGGATCACTTTCTGCAGTCAAGCATGACTGACAGCATGGATCAGCTTCTGCAGTCATTTGTTCAAGATTTGAGGCACAACCAGTCAGGCGAGTGCTGTTCCCAGGATGGATCCCATGGCGAGCACTGGCCCTGTGCCTGCAACTCCTGCTGATACTGAGCAAACCTCAGTGTCAACTTGGCAGGTGGAGGTTCCTGATGGTGATGCGCTCCATGAGAGTTGGGCCCAGGCGATGAAAAAAGCACTGCAAAAGTGCAATGAAGAGTATGGTGGCCCGCAGAACTATCTTGCAAACAGGTTTGCCGAAAGGCATGAGTGTGTCAGTTGGCTGGAGTACCTCTTGCATGTGGTGCCCAAGTCCTGCAACAACTTCTGCTTCAAGCAGGATGGGGGCGGTGTTCTGCCCCAGGACCTGGGCAAAGCGATGCCACTGCTGATGCATCCGGCGGTTTTCTCCTTTGACTTGCGCTCCTCAGTGAAGGGGCCGAGCGAGAACGACACTGTAACGGCACTCGCTGATGAGATCTTGAAGGATGGCTTCGTCACTGCCGGGGACCCGATCCTGGTTACCCTTTCAGACTTGAGGGTGGAGAAGCCGGATGAGGACTCGAGCAACTCTCAGAAGCAATCTGTTTGAATAGATTCCATCATAATGTGCTGCTGTTGTTTCTGATAGTATCTCTTGCGTGCATCAGGAGCTGATCTCTGTGCCCTGGGAATCTCCTGGTGTTCGGCCGTTCTCTGTGGGGTATTACAAGGGCAGGACACGTGTCATGACCATGATGACCTTGCTCAGCCTTGCACGTGACAATAGCATGGACAACTTTGCAGAGGCAGCATGGGGACAGACAGTGGCTGTGGATGTTCAGTCCTGTCTGTGCTTACTTGATACCAGCTTGTGATGCTTTTGCTTTCAGGTGCATCCCCAATTGCTCGAAACCATGCGTGCTATCTGGGTACAACCGATCCAGTGTGTTTCCAAAAGGGAAGAGATGCTGGGGAATTTCAAGCTGAGCGTGCGCGGATCAATCAGAAAAGCCCCGAACGTGATGAACCTTGGTTTTCAATGTTCAGTTGTCACTCACAGCCAGTTCCATGTCAAAAATGATTCCATACATTCAACTTACTAAGAACATGGGTCACCAGCATCGCCAACCTCAAGCTGCATGAGCCTGCATTGGATGTGGCAGAATTGGCGACTCTGCGTTGTTCAAATCTTCCACATGCTACACGTGATTATTCTACTTGTTTTGGTGTTCTTTTGACTGATCCCTCTGAGCTCAGATCCGGGACAACAACCGCCGCAGCTCCAAGCAGGGCCAGCTGGTCGGCGCAAAGGCCCAATCCGTCAAGCACATCATGGAGCAGTTTGATCCCCGGGCTTTGAAAGCAATCATCAGCTACACGGTGCAAGTTGGCCATGACAAAACACCTTGGTCTGATGATTCCCTCAGCTCGAAGAAAGTCCTACCAGGGTTCCAGCGCCCTGGCAGCAGCTGTTGCGTGATGATGAAGTTGCCTGAGTCGGTGAGCCTGCAGAATGCATTCATTGTGCCTCAGCCAGGTTCAAGTCACAAGGCGGCCCGGTGTGGCAGGCCCGCGGAAAAGTTACCCAAGACAGCAACTTTGTCATGGTCGCTTGGCTTGGGATGCATGATAAGAAGTGCATGGTCAGCATAATATCATGTGGCAAAGCAAAGAGAAACATAGTTTTGACGAGTCGAGGTGAGGCGACAGATGGCCATGTCTAGCGCTGTGCCGCTATCCATGCGGAAGAAGATGGATAAGAAGGAGACGGAAAACATTGCAGAAGAAGCAGCCTTTGTCGTTGCAGTTACTGCAGAAGTGCAGAATGCCATGCCGGTTTCCGACGCGGTGCTCGCAGCTGAGTGGGTGGACAAGTACGTGGAGGGTGACTCTGGTGTCCTGCTGGAGGTTCAGTCGGCGATCCTGCAGAGAAACTGCAAGCATGTTTCAGAGTTGGGCACCATCCAGCAGATCATGAACTGTCATGCGGGAAATGCGCCTGTCACATCCAGCAGTGCTACCACACACATGGTTCAGTTGGAGTCCGAGAGTTTCCAGCTTGTCATGAAGCAGCTGGCATATGACTGCCAAGCACTGCGAGTGGCAAGGTCCAAGAAGAACACGTGGGAGTCGACAGTGTACCATGCAAAACTCCAATTCCGAGTACAAGCGTACCAGGAGTCGTGCAAGGCAGCGAAGCACTTCCTTGACTCGAATTGCCACATCTTCAACTACAGCAAGCCGGAGATGATGGCAAACTCAATCCTCGCATACTGCACAGACACGACACAGAAGTTCAAGCTGGACAAAACGGCGTCAGTGTTTGACTGAGCTTCTCCCACAAAATAAGTAACACTCATCACATAGTATAACAGGAGATGGGCTTCAAAACCAAACCTTGTTTGTGAGGCAAGCTTGTTCTTCTTGAATTGGTCGGCGCCGTGCACCATCAAGAAGGGTGCCAAGAGTGCTCAGTTGGCATCCTGTCAGGCAGTGCTGGCATCATCAGAGAACAACATCGGGATCATGTTGCAGCCTGAATTCACCTACAAAAAGAATCAGCTTTGGATGTTGGAGAATGCCCACGCAAAGGACCTAGCTTCCCACGGCATTAGCCTCGACAAAGGATGGATTTTGATGTTCAAGGAGAAGGTGAGCGTGTAGGGTGACAAAGTTAGTTGTGTAGATTTGCCAAATAGCAGCTAAATGTGAACAGGGTATTTGATTTTATCTGCTCCCTTTTTTTTTCATGGTCACCTGAGAGTCAGTCTCCAATCCAGGTGGATCAGCGTGACAACCTGCGGCCTCTGAACTACAGGGGACGAGTTCTTGAGGGTGCCATTGCAAGGGTTGCCCCCAAAGACAACATTTGGAAGAACGCTGCCATCCTGAAGGAGGGCCGCACGGAGCCTGCAACACAGGTCTCCTCGAAGGAGCTCGTTTTCATTGAGACCGCAGATGAGTCAGCAGAGGTTGCCCTGGCTGCTGATGATTCGGTTCAGGGTGGCAAGAAGGTGGAGCAAATTGGCGCCTGCGCGTGCACCAAGATTCTTTCGGGCATGCTGGATGATTTGCAGCTGGCTGGCCGGGCCGGCGTTTTCATCATTGACGCCCACATGAATGTTGGCAACATGTTCGACGCGTTCACTGCGATCCGCTCCAAGTACAACTTCCCCATCTTCTACATTGGGGCAAGTGACGATGAGAACTGTGTGAGCTGGTTCTTTGAGACCAAACAGGACCTTTGGGTAATGAATAGAATAAAATGTGTTTGCTTCATCCCTGAAATGTCTGATACATCATGATGGCCAGGCAGAGATTTTCTTGTTCTGGGGCTTCTAGTCCTCCTGACTTGCAGTCTTTGTGGATGTTGGATATTTAGAACATGGAGCATGGATATCTGTGCCAGAAGTGGAGCTTCAGCTAATGTTCTCTCGCGCAAACACTAGCTACATACCCTTTTTTTGCCTTCATTCAGGATGCCCTGGCCCGCCTCCACATGTCTGGCGATTTGACTGTGCCTGGCTTCACGAAGGCTCCTGCTGAATGTCCAGATGATCTCTTGGAGAAAGAGCCTGCGCTGCCGCCCCTCAATCTGATGACCCCCACAAAGTGCTTGTATCCAAAAGTCCCTGCGAATGTGATCAAGGCCTGGTGTCTTCAAAGACCTCTTATTCGGGTTTAGGTTCTCGCTGCTAGTACTTGCATATAGGCTTCCTTTCTTGGCATTGAAATTGACCCTCCAGGAGTGGTCGACTCACCCGACCCATGGACAGGAATTCAGAGATTATCTGGACAGCTTGATCGCCGAGTTCGGTCCGTGCCCAGAGGAGGCCGAGCCGAAGCCCGATGGAGGCAAGACGGATGAGAATAAGACTGGGGGCACAGCAGGAGCATCTGGCACTGGGACCGGCGATGGCAAGTCCAAGACCGTCGTGCCGAAGCGCAGGATCTCTGGGTCTGGCTTGCCAGACTCCAAGCGCAGAAAGGTCGCGGGCGACAAAGTGACCACCATCGAGTCGGTTGGGCGTGAGTCAGTCTTGGTGGAGGCGCCAATGATCAACGTGAAGGCCACTGGGGTCTCCCTAGTCTTAAAGGCTGGCGGTCGTGGCTATGTCTTCAATGGAGGCTCAAGCGAGACAGTGCTGAAGGCAGGGACGATCCTCTGCGGATATGGCAAGGGCAAGTTCCGTTTCGCCAACAAAGACGGACAGCCCGCAGGCGATCCTGCTGCAGAAGTTCAGTTCCACCTCAAAGGCCCTGAGGATCTCGTTCCTCTAGCTGAAATTTTTCAGTTTGACAAAATGAATGAGAGTTTGATTAATTTCAACACCCTCTGACCTAACCTGACTAAACCCAAGCCTTGCTCATGAGGTGCTGCACAACGGCCAGCTGCTGACCCTCGGCCAAGTCATTGAAGCGCAGCGCTCCAAGGTTCCCGTCATCAAGATTGCGTACCACAAGCTCACAGATGCGCCCAAAGATGGCATGCCAGGAAACTTTACTCTGGAGCTCTCTCAGAGTGTTTGGTACAGTCCAGAGAAAGGAGCGGCTGTGCAAGGAGCCGGAAATGAGAGTGGTGAGCCTGATGCTAAACGCAATTCTGAGAGCCCAACCACTGGTCAAATGACCGCAGCAAGGCTGTTGCCAAACTCCTCATGGGACAGCGGGTGTGTCAGAATCTTGTTTACTGTCAAGTGGCTTGCGACAGGGCTGTGGCCCGTGCGTGCCCACCCAGTTTTGATCCAGGATTGCGATCTTCCACCAGGCCGCGCGCTTGTCCTGAACTAAATAAACTCCCCTCAACTTCATCGTGAAGCCCAGGTTTCTTTCACAATTCAATTCAAAGTCATTCATGCAAACACTGAGTCAGCCTCCTTTCTCTAGTCTAAATTTGTATACTCAAAATGCCAGGGCATGGGCACGGCCAGCCAGATAGAGTTCGATCAGCATAGTCTCCTGTCCTGGCCTGCGCAGAGCGTAGGTCTGATGCATTTTGGCCATGTCAGCTGTTGAATTTCTGTGGCATCATGTCTTGTGGGCACTGGAAACCTGTCAGATTGCTTCGGGGCTTCCCGCTATGCAGCTACTTACAATTGACTAAGATTAATTAGAAGCGACTTGGCTGGAAGCTGAGACGGGCCACCCAGTGAAAAAGACATGGCACCGCACCAGCTGTCCTGAGCAGCAGCGTCCCAGCAATGGAGGAGACCTTCAGACTGATTCATGTTACGATGCCTGGAGAAACGTCCGAAGAAATGCAGGGTCTGCAAAGCACCCAGGACTTGTTTTTGGATGCTGAGCGCATACAATTCGTCTTAGTGTCATTCTGTCATTGGCAGGCTACAGACGAGCACATCATCAGCGTGGCTGTGGACAAATAAGGCCAGCAAATACCAAACACCATAGTTGTAAGCTGACTTCTTCTTATTATAATGTTATTGTTCTTATTCAGAATTCGAGCCAACGCAAGAACGGAAGGTGAATGAATTGGTTGTATCTAATAATAGTTCACACATGGCATCAGCTGTTGCTTATTGTCCTGGCCATGGAATTGCGGAACTTCACATTTGCACGAAGAATTTGGGCTGCCTGCCCCATGTCCATAGGACCGTAGGACCTGTACACAGCCGCACTTTTGATCCTGGCGTACTGCATGCCGGCTTCCTCTGGCACTTGATTTGCCTTCATCATGTTAATGCAAGTGTTCCTGCAAGAGTGGGATCTCAATCTTGATGTTGATTCACAAAAGATGCCCTTCTTGGGCACAAACCGACCCCTTACTCTGCAAATCGCTTTGCTGACTGCATCTTTGTTCCGGTATGGAGCTGCGCTGTCTGCCCGGCTTGCTGGGAAGAGCCAGCCATCAGAGTCATCAGATGGCCACTCCCAACGATCCTGGAAGGTTATTTGTCCACGGCTTCCTTGATGTTGTGTTCGCTTGCAGCCCGCGCCTCTGTTTTTCAGCGCAAGAAGTACCTTCAGCGTTTCAGGGACTAAGGGTTTGCGAACTTCGGGTTGTCGCTTCAAGGCATTTATGCGAATCAGCCGCTTGTTGAAGTCAATGTCATCACGGTGCAAGCGACAGGCCTCCGAAACTCGAAGACATAAGAGCGTCGCAACTTTCACAAGCACATGAAGCCAAGTAGGCCCCGTCTGCATGAGAAAACCGAGCCAGTCTTTCATGAGCGGCCCAGCAAGCGTTGCTGCTTTCCCCAGTTTTTTGCTTGAGGCCTTGAACTTGCCATTGGATGCGGTGCTGGACTTGGATGACCGCTTCTTCACCATGTCTAGACGGCGTTGACTTGTAGTAGCTATGCCTCGAAAGACTTCTCGCGCAACGCAGGACTATGTCAAGCCAGAATCATTGAGCCAAATACTGAAGTAGTGTCAGTCGTCGTGACACCAGGTCTAGGTTGGCCCTCGCTCTGAAAAGTGGCTCAGGTATCAGTTCTGAAAAATACTGTACCTGGATCTAAGAACAGCCTGTTAAAAGTGGAAATGCATTTAACTTCCTGTGACACTGCATTGCCCTGTTCAACTTCCCAGCTGATCCTTTTGCCTGGACAACTCCAACTGTTGAATAACTTACGTTGGTAGCCCACCTTTACTGTAGAACACCTCAACTCTTTCCGGTAGTCCGCCTTTTGACACCAAAAGGCGGACTCCCCCAGCAGAAATCCAAAACCCCAACCCACGCTGCCAGCAGGCTGGCAAGCGGGATCCCCCACCAGAAATCTAAAACCCCAACCCATGCTGCCAGCAGGCTGGCAGCGGAACCGGACTCCCCCGCCAGCCAAATGCTAAATCAGAATCCGCATGATGGCCAGGTGTCAGTGTGTATTTAGGGGAAACCAATAGCTAGATTGCCTGAGACAATTAAAGCCCATGACGACTTCTGAATGCAATGTTAAATCTAGAGAGTCTGTTGTGCCTTCAGGCTTGCCAGGAGCAGCCGCCACATGAGAACCACAACAGGTGGAGACCTCAGCAAATTGAAGCAATATGAAGAAGTTGAAATTTTAGTTGCTGCCAGCTTGCTGGTAGCAACTACTAGTCAAGGAATCGGTCGGCTGCCAGCAAGCTGGCAGCCATCAAGTCAAGCTGACAGGCGTTATGTGTTCAAGCAAGTGTAGAGAACATGAGCTGAATCTGAGTTTGCCGGCAGGTGGCCTTTAAGGTTTCACAACCGGTAACCTCCAGTAAAAGGCTGTCTCATGTTCAGGCATGTTTGTTGGCTGCCGACGCCTCGGTCATCACGCGGTGCCTTACAGAGCATTCAATTCTTTGTCTTTCAACACTCATAATGCATTGGCGATGGAAAGCAATAACAGAATTGGTACCTCCACTAGTACTAGCTGTAGGCCCAACCGAAGACGTGTGCCTTGTTGCTGTCATATCACGAAGTAACTGCAGCCGACCAATCGCTCAGCTTCTCGTTTAGGTTTCCCATGCTGCTGATGCTGCTGCCACCAGTCGCTGCTATCCCAGTGCTGTTGCTTTAACAGTTTCTGAGGCTGAGATGCAAACCACTCAACCACGCCGACCACAAGGCTGATCAATTTGCTGCAACTGCTCCTGAGTTGCTGTCTGGAGGGTCTTACCTCACTCACCGACCCTGCTGCGCACTAGCGCTTTAAATGGAACAGAAATGTTTTTTTTACAGGCGGGGGGGGGGGGGGGGAGCTGCCAGCTTGCTGGCAGTAAATTAGAGTCCATTGTCTGTTGCTGTCAGCTTGCGGGCAGGAATTTCGTGAGTTGCTTTTGCAGGCTTGCATTTGCCTAGGATGATATTATTGCGAAGTCAGGAAGTTCGCAGCTAAGTCATTCTCGAAATGCATGTAGGCTGGCCGAGAGAGAGTCAAACCCTAAGAAATCTTGAGGTGATGATCTTGAACACCGTCAGACTGGCTGAGAGCTTGGCCGAGCAGGCCGGGAAACCTGGCTTCAGATAGTTACTTGTTACAATGCACAAGCTGACAACACATGCGCTGGTACTATGTGCAAGTCAATGCAGCAGCGAAAGGAAACATGAATTCAGCAGAATGCTCATGGATTGTTTTCACTTCCAGACTTTTGCAGCCTCGAAAGACACAGTCTGTTAAGGCCTCCGTGAGTCACCGGTTCTGCCAGCCACGCGCCAAAACGTACGCAAGCTCGAGTGACTCTCTGCTCACAGATTCAGATTCGTCCTGAGCCTGAGCCCCGTCCAGTGATTCCTCTAATACTTCTACCTCCACCTCCACCATGGACCGGGAATCTGGTGAGTCTACACAGACTTCCTCCTTTGATGACTCCTCGGTGTCCGCCAACTCCGTCTCCTCGACAGCTTCGGCTTCGGCCACATCATGATGGTCTGGCATTGGAGGTCCATCCAGCGTCTCAGAATCTGCCGCATCATCCTGGTCGTCCAAGGGCCATGGGCGTGGTGACAAGTCTAAGTCCAGCGATTCAGATTCGGCCTCTTCTGCGCCCTCTGACTCTGGAGCCTCAACCCACTCCTGCTCTGAGTCTGCTGATGCCTCTGCTGTGCCAGCCTCTGCTGCATTTGACGCCATTGCCTGCTCTGCTGTGCCAGCCTCTGCTGCATCTGATGCCATTCCTGGCACAGAATCGTCTTCGTCCTCGGCCTCAGACTCAGCCTCGTCCGGGAACGGGTACTCAGCGTCTACAGCGACTTTCTCACTAAAGCGACGCCATTTCCGGTCTGTCTCCCGTCGATTTTTGCCAGCTCTAGCACGCATTGTTCGGCGCTCTCGCCTTTGGGAACCAGGAGCATTGTTGCCCCAACGCTTGGCCGTCCATGGCCCTCTTGGCCGAGCCCCAGCAGTATTCATGGCTCCAGCACGGAGATCAAGGTCCTAAAGGTCCTAAACTATCAGCTATTCACTTAGTGCTTGGAAGCTACTTTTCCCATGCACTTGCTTGAAGCCCCAGCGTGCTAGACAGCGTTGCTACCTTAGCTATGAGGGATGCTTTTTTGTTTTACCTTGGCATGTTCTGTAACTGTCCTTCCCTGAAGCAATTAGCACTGCTGGCCAACTTGACCATATAGTCAAACCAACTAGAGTATTGCAGCCTTGTCTTTGTTATGTGTCTTTCACCCGGGACATGCCCAGTAATGCCTCCTGTAGATCAGTGTTGAAGGTAGTCTGAGAAGCCTGCGTGGCTGCAGCCCAGAGTCAAAGGTTAAAGCATGATGGTTTCACAGAAGACACCATGTACTACGTTGGGATAAGTTGCCAGCCAGCTGGCAACAAGGCCCTTGGACTGAAAATGTTTACGATACATGATGATCTATGGAACGGGCTTCCAGTTGCCTGGAAGACCGCTTAAGACTAAGATGTAGCCTCAGAACCCAAAACGCAGCAACTGAGCATGTCTGCAGGCAGAAAGCACATGGCAGGTCTGTGCCTCAGAGAGAGACCATTGCTGATGCCAAGGATGAAGATTGCTTTGCCTAGGTGCGGTTCGTACTGCCACTTTGTGCAATGCAACACGACAACCAATTGCTGCTTTGCCTTGGGCTAAAGTTGCACAGCGACGTCCAAATCTACCGACGGGTCAATATGTCAACTGCACTGATGCATCATTTCCTGTTAGAAGAGCATGACAACATAGGCAATGGTAAAACGTGCTTCTTCATGGAAATGTGAGAGCATGATGCCGGCACTGAAAATCAGGACCCAGCCCTAATCCCCTGCAGCCATGGATGATGCTGGCTCATACGAGTGGGCCGAGTGGGGCTGGAAAGACTGGCAAGACTACTCAGCAGAAACGTGGGAGCAGGCGCAAGAGGCAGACTCAGAGGATGCCTTGAACAAGGCAGAATCTCCAGAGAAGCCTACCAGCAGCCACGGGTGGGGACAAGGTGGCAAAGTCAAGAAACACGACTTTGCAAATTACAAGCGATTGCTGGAAAGAAAGATAAAGCAGGAGTTGCAGGACACGCACAAGCAGGAGATCAGCAAACTGGTTTTCCAGCATGGGCAAGCAATGGGTGAGCTGGAGGCCAAATACTTGAAGCAGCTCGAAGAGCAGAACACAAGCAACCAGGGCCTTCTAGCTGCAAACACTATGTATGCTGCAAGCCTGCATCTGAAGAATATAGAGCTGCAGGGCAAGGTCAATGACCTGCAAAGCCAGGTTGCTGAGCTGAACCAGCGCAAGGAGGCAGCAGAGGCAGCGCAGAAAGCAGACAAGAAGAACATTCAGGCCCACAAAGAAGCTATCAGCGCGTGGATGGCAAAGTGTGACCAATGGAAGCAGCGTATGGTGACTGCCAATAACAAGATCGACAGCCTGAAGCGTGAGCTCAAGAACTCAAAGGCGCGAGCACCTGTTTTGTCCTCATGGAAAAATGCAAAGTTGAGTGTGAGTCAGGACACGGAGGCGAAGCGGGCCAAGCAGGCACGACAACGGCAATGATGTCAGCATGTTGCACATACATTTTGGACTGGGCCTGGGCAGGCTGCAACGGCATCAGCAGCAAAACGCAGCAATGAGGCATGGGCCATGCAAAGTTGGTGGCTCCTGAACCCAAGTTTGTTCTGTGCCCAGGACCCAGCCTTGACACCGACAGAAGCGTTCCCCAGCTCAGACTCAGACTGAACCTGCCTGTGCCTCATTTTGCAACATGAACAAACGCAAGCTGCTATCATTATGATTCGTTCGGAATGCAAACCGACGAGGTTGGGCTCAGAAAAGGCTTTGGGCGATGCTTCCACTTCCGAGGCACATGGTAATGGTAGTGCCAAATCGAGCGTGCTCACTCTTTGATTGCGTGTGTCTGCCAGGTGGGCTGCTGTTCGGCTGATGAGCACAAAACTGATGTCTGGAAAAAAGAGATGATTGTGTGCTTTCTTGTTTGTGTTGCCAAGACTGACTACTGACAGCTGTATTCTTGCACTCGCACGCCCCGGGCATCCTCATGATCTCGATGAACATTCAGACTGTTGCAAAGGTAGGTGTAATACGGCTTCTTACATTTTTCACTCTCAGGCCCTGGCAACCACTTCGCATGACGTCCAACCCACGGGCCTCATGCTCAGCATGAAAGGTTGAAGGTTTGCCTGCGCAAGACCTAAACCCAAAGCCCCTTTGACTGCCAGCTGGCTGGCAGCCCAACATGACATTAGGTAGTTTGCCCCATGTCGGGTCATGTTATGAGCTGTCATTGCCAGCAAGCTGGCAATGACAGCAAAAGACTTCCCTCTGCATCAGACGCAGTCCCAAGGCCCTTGCTGAAAGAGCTAGATGGTGATCACAGGCCTCAGGCTTAAGGTTTTAGGGTTTCAGGGTTCAGGGCGGTTGAGGGCTTCTAGGTTTTATGGTGTGAAGGTGTTTAGGGTTTCAGGATTTAAGGTTTTAGGGTTCTAGGGATCCCCTGTGCGGGGTTCGACTCCTGTTCAGAGTCCATTTTGACCCCTGTTCGGGGTCCTTTGACTCCTGTTCAGAGTCCATTTTGACCCCTGTTCGGGGTCCTTTAACTCCTGCTCGGAGTTCTGACCAACCCCTGTTCGGGGTCCTTAACTCCTGTTCGGAGTTCTCACCGACCCCTGTCCAGGGTCCACTACTAGACTACCCCTGTGCGGGGTGCTTCCCACCCCTGTGCGGGGCGCTTCCCACCCCTGCCCTGTGCGGGGCGCTTGCTCCTAGCTTTAGGGTTTAGGGCCAAGTTTAGGGTTTAGGATTTCCTGGAGCCTCCATAACCTAAGCCGAAGGCTAATGACCTATGTTTATTACTGTGATAAAGATTACAATCTGCCCCTATTATAGTAACTGAGCTGGTCCATGCAGGCAGGCAAATGACGACGGGTTTCTAAGGCCGGCACCTTCGCCGCTGGCAGCTGGAGACGCTAAGCTTGACACAGAACACTCAACCACTGGCTTCAAGAGGGACTAAGGCTTTGGCTCGAAATCCTGTTCTCGTGAACACTTCAGAATGCCCCTGCTACTTAGCCTGCAGATAATGTTAGAGGTTGGCTACAGTTTTCATAGGGTTTGTTTCAATGTTTCACGAAATCTGCATTGATGCCTGTCTGTGTGCCAAACATTCTCAATAATTTAATGTTTCTTGGAACACGCAAAGAAGAGAAAGAAAAATATTTCCCGAAACAAATCTTCCAGAACTCTGTTATTTCTCGGTGACCGAGAAATAGCAGGGTTCTGATTCATTGTGTGCCATGTAAACAAACAACTGCCGTCGAAAGATGTTTTGGAGAAAACACATCAAGTGAATGTGCGAAATGAAACCTACTTTCGAAGCAGGTTAAAAAGAAAGATGCAGGAGAGACCTGTTTTTTCAATCGTTTATAAAAAGGACATCAGACATATGACCCAGTTTCTTACAAAATCAACACATTGCAACAGAGTTATAAAAAAGTCAGCAACACAACGACATGTGCCATTGGAAACCCCTTTGTTATAACAGACTTATACAAATCAGCAACACAACAGAAACAATGTGCCATTTCGAGCCCCCTTCACAACAGAGTTTTAAAAAAAAGTCAGCAATGCAGCAGAAACATGTGATTCGAACTCCCCCCTTCTACAACAGAGTTATAAAAAAAAGCCAGCAACACAGCAGAAACATGTGCCATGTTCCAAACCCTTTTATAAAAAAACCAAGCCCCTTTACAAAAAAAGTTCCTTATATACGGTTCCAGCGACGGCAAGCGCTTCCAAAGTGGCTTCCAATTCATCTTGGAAGTGTGGGACGGACCAAAGCGGTAAGCCCTTGCCTGCCCATCCTACGCTGGGGGGGGGGGCTTGATGCACTGTTGGTGTACACCTCAAGGCATCCTGGCCATTGTGAGGAAGCATAATGCTTCGAGTCTTCATAAAAAGCAGTGCTCCGAGGCGGCGAATTGGGACTTCTATCATCCAGGCCCCCGGCACTTGCTTCGGGAACGACAGGCGGCGCAGGATGTCGACGCGGTAGAAGACGGGGACGAGGAAGGCGAGGAGAACGCGGAGGAGGCACCGCCCCGGCGCCTTGGCAGCGTCCGTCGACGCACTTTCAGCTACACCCCTTGGGCTCTTGTTTCCCTGCCGAACGACCGTGGCGACAAGCAGCTCAGCTGCGCCTATGAGTTCGTTCCTCAGCAATGTACGAATCTGACGGGCCCTACAAATCCGCAGATGTTTGGGCGGAGAACGTTGCGAAAAAATGGGGAAGCCTCTCGACTCGCCCCTGCTGGGTAAGAGTACGCGGCGAAGCCGGAGAACGTTTGGCCGATTGTGCCCTGGCCCTCGACAAACCTGGCACACTGACGGACGAGGCAACAGCAAAAAATCAATACCTCTACCGCTGGCTATGGATTTCTCTCGGTCTGGCGGTGTTTTGCACCGGTGGCCTCATATTTCTGCTGGTCCAACGTGTACTTTGCTACCAAGAGGGAAGCACTGACAGCAGGCAGGCAAGATCTGACCAAGAGCTTCTTGTGAGGCAGAGTTTGTAGAGGCTCTTGGAGGGTTTTCTTGACTTCAACAGCATGCTGCCAATGTGATCAAGTGCAATGCACGCCAGCTTGAAAATGGAGAGCAGGTGTGGGATTTGGGGGTAGCGCTAGAGACCAGCCACTGTCGTTGTCGCAGTGGCAGCATCGTCGTCGTCGCAGTAAGCGTGATCGCTTCCGTCGTCGCAGTTTGGACACGGCCAGACAGCAAGGACTAAAAGCAGCGATGCTGGAAGCACTGGGCGATGCTGACTGTTGCAGTCAAAGCGATGCATGCATGCACGGTCCCAAGTCATAACAGCAAGACTCACGGGGCGTTCCTATCTGCTGCAGTCATAGCGATACATGCATGCACAGACCGAAGTCACAGCAGCAAGAACTCACCGGGGTCCCAAACTCAACTTGACATCCTGGTTGCATGGCATGGGCCGTGGGTTTCACGATTTCTTCGTCCCATGGTCCCAAGCAGTGTCTTTGTTCGGTCCCGCTCCGTGGAAGAAGTTGTGGAACATCTGGGTAGTTCTCTAAACTGGGGTCCCGTTTTAGGTCCCCACAATGGTACCCAGAGACTCCAATATCCCCTAATTAAGGAATATACCTTAAATCATATTAGGGATCCTATTATAATTTAAGGTATATTCCTTAATTAAGGGATATTGGAGTCTCTGGGTACGGCACCCCAATAAAGAGGACCCGAAGAGGGACCCTAGTTTAGAGAACGGCCCATCTGAAAATCTGCAGTTTCATACGGTTTAGGGTTTAGGGTTTAGGGTTTAGGGTTTAGGGTTTAGGGTTTAGGGTTTAGGGTTTAGGGTTTAGGGTTTAGGGCAGACTTTTGAGCTCCAGTTGCCTAAGTAGTATATTGCCTAAGTTACCTAAGTAGGTTACTAAGCACATCGTATGTACCCCCTAAACCCTAAACCTTAAACCCTAAAACCTAAACCCTAAACCCTAAGCCCTAAACCTCAAACCCTAAACCTTAAGCCCTAAACCCTAAACCTCAAACCCTAAACCTTTAGCCCTAAACCCTAAACCTCAAACCCTAAACCTTAAGCCCTGAACCCTAAACCGCGGCTCCGGTAACCGATTCTTTGGGTGACCGGGAACCCCGCCCCCCCCCACGCAGTTGAGGGTTCAGGTTTTAGGGTTGAGGGTTTAGGTTTTCGGGTTCAGAGTTTAGGTTTTAGGGTTTAGGTTTTAGGGTTCAGGGTTTAGGGTTTAGGGTAGAGAGTTTAGNNAGGGTTAAGGGTTTAGGGTTTGGGGCGCAGAGCGGAGGCCCTACACCCAATGGAAGTTCTGGGTTGCAAGTTGAGGAGTTTAAGGGCTTAGCAAGGTAAGTTCAGTATGGTTTGGGAGCTAAGGGGATGAAAAGGTGTACGGTTTAGGATAAGGACCCTAAACCCTAAACCGGATGAAAAGGGATAAGGTAATATCTGATTCCGAGCCCGCTCGCCGTCAGGATCTGCCTGGGAAGTTACGAGCCTACCGGGTGCTCTTGTCTGCAAGAGTTTTGGGCTTTGCATTGGTTGCCTGTAAGGCTTGTAAAGTTGACGCGTCGTGTCTTCCCTGGCGCTTCCTGCTTTTCGGTTTTTTTAGGGTGTTTTCAGGGTGTCTTCAGGTCTTGGGCGGAGGGGGGAGTTGGCGTGGGGGGGGGGGGGGGGGGGNNCAGGGGCGAGTGGGTAATGATGTTAGTTTGTGCCCGTCGTTGAGTTTTCGGAGTTGTTCGTTCGTCTCTCTTTGCAGGCACGGGGTGGGGAGGGGCGTGGGTAATGACGGACTGGTGTTGATGGTACTATGCTCCTGGTTGTGATGCTGCTGGCACTCACGATGCTGATGACGTTGGTACTATCATCAAAAAAGGACTGGGGTTTGGAGGTCTTAGAGACCCCCAGCATTTACAAGTCCCGCGCCTGCCACGTAAAACGTACTTGCAACAGCCAAAATGCCCAGGGAAGAAAAGTACTCCAAGGGCTACTAAAAAGACTGAGGTTTTGGGCTTGAGTTCGAACCTTGACCCTAAACCCTAGACCATAAACCCTCGACCCTAAACCCTAAACCCTAGACCCTATAGACCCTAAACCCTATACCCTAAACGCTAGACCATAAACCCTCGACCCGAAACCCTAGACCCTAAACCCTAAACCCTCGACCCTAAATCCTAGACCCTAAACCCTAAACCCTAGACCCAACACCCTAATCCTTTCAGGTCCTATCTGCGTTGAGCCTGGGACGTGGTGCAACAATCTAAGCGGTTTAGGGCGGTTCTGGGGAGCTGAAAGCCCAATCCAAACACTGGGGTCTACCCATAGGCCCCATAGAAGTTCCTTTTTGTGGTTTTTCTATTTAGGATCCTATTAGGTAATCCCACAAAGGAACTACTATGGGGCCTATGGGTGGGTTCAGGGCCGAGGTTGGGTTTAGGGTTATAGGGTCACTACGACTCACGGCGCCCCAACATGGAAATACTAGGCTCCTATGGTTTACCTATGTCAATGTATACCTACACCGGTCCTTTGCGGGAGCCTTATCGATACATGCCGATTTAGGCAAGTTTCAGGGTTAGCGGTTCAGAGGTCCAGAACAGTGAGCCTACACCCAGAACCCATGTAAGCCCTAAGCCCCAAACCCATTGAAGCCTTCAGCCCTTAACCGCTACCCATCTAAACCCTGAGCCCTAAACCCAAAACCTGATCTAAACTCTAAACCCTCAGCCCTGGTTCTAACCCATTACAGTAAATCTCTCCAAACCGATCTAAACCCTAAGCCCCATGTAAACTCTAAGCCCTACCTGGACCCCAAAGTATGCAGAATAATAGCCTTTTACAGGCCCTGGGCCATTATTTTTACCTATACCTTTGGGGGTCCACCCTAAATCTTAAACCCTAAATCCTGAACCCTAAACCACGTAAGCCCTAAACCCTAAACCACGTAAGCCCTAAGCCCTAAACCCTACACACTAAACCCCTAAAGCCCTAAACCCTAAACCACGTAAGCCCTGAGCCCTCCGAGCGCAAAAAGATCGCAGGTCCAGAGCAACGTCGTCCCATGTGGCTGGACGCCGAGCGCCGGGCTTCCCAGGGCCTGCGTGGGCCTTCTTTAAAGGGTTTAGGGGTTTAGGGTTTAGGGTTAAGAGTTTAGGGTTTAGGGTTCAGGGTTTAGGGTTTAGGGTTTAGGGTTTAGGGAGGGTTTATAGGCTCTATAAAGCTTAGATGGGGTTTAGATATAGATATAGATTCTTTAAAGAAGTATAGGCTCTATAAGGCTTAGATAGGTTTAATTCGGGTTCTTTAAAAAGTATAGGCTCTGTGAAGTTTAGATGGGTTTAGATAGGTTTAATTCGGGTTCTTTAAAAAGGAAAAGGCTCTATAAAGTTTAGCTGGGTTTAGGTAGGTTTAGTTAGGGTTTTCAGTTTAGCTGGGTTTAGAAGATGAGGGTTTTAGGGCTTAAGGTTTAGATGGTCTAGGGTTTAGCGTTTAGATGGGTTTAGAGCTTGGGTTTAGGGCTTGGTTTAGGGCGTGTACGGGTTTAGCAATAATTAGTCTCCCTTGTAACGTTCCCCTGCTGGTTTAACCAGCTTTAGAAGTAACCCCCAAAGGAACTACAATGGAGACCATAGGTAGGGTCCATGTATATACACTTCGGCCTTAAAGTATCTACAGAGGAAGCTTTATGAGGCCTTAGGGGTTTAGGGTTTAGGGTTTAAGGTACATGGATCCTTGGAGTTTGTGACTCTGACTGCGTTTTGTTTCCGATGGCCAGGACGGCCAAAAACTGAGGGTTGTGGGTTTAGGGTTGAGGGTCTATCTCATGAGATTCTGCGATCGCAAGCATGTTAGAGGGGCCACTCGCTTATCATCAGCGTTTGGGTGGAGGCTTTCGGATCTGAATAACAAAGGGGCCTTCATCGTTACCTATACGATTTTGGGGGCTCCTTATCATAACTATACTATACTTGGAGGATCATGGGACTTAGTAAGTAGGGTTATAATTAGGGTAACTATACTTATAACCCCAATTAAGGGACTTATAACCTTACTTACTAAGTCCCATGACCCTTCAAGTAAAGGGGCCCCGGCCCAAACCCCCATTCTACTTATTGAGGCCCCCGTATTATGCTATGCAGGTTGAGATTCAGATCTCAGGGGCTCAGTCTCAGATCGAAGAGCCTGGGTGAGGAACCCAGGGTTTAGGGTTTAGAGATTAATTATGGGTTTAGGGTTAGGGTTTAGGCATTATGGGTTTAGGGATTATGGGTTCAGGGTTAGGGTTTAGGGATTATGGGTTTAGGGTTTAGGGATGATGGGTTTAGGGATTATGGGTTTAGGGTTTAGTCTAGGACATTTTCAGGTGGGTAGTTACCATTATCGGAGCCTTATAACCCCAAGTTCCTGGAACCCCTGAACCCTAACCCTTAAACCGTAAGCCAGGGTTGAGGGTTAAGGGGTTTAGGGTTTAGGGTTTAGAACCCTATA
This sequence comes from Symbiodinium sp. CCMP2456, assembly GCA_905221635.1. Lineage (NCBI taxonomy): Eukaryota > Dinophyceae > Suessiales > Symbiodiniaceae > Symbiodinium > Symbiodinium sp. CCMP2456. The sequence continues at coordinate 1,467 of CAJNDV010007114.1, read as the reverse complement.
ACCCCTAAATCCCAAAACCCCAAACCTTAAACCCCCAAACCCTAAACCCTAACCAACAAAGACGCCCAATCAAAGGATCCCTCCACACCGCCGCTTCCGCACGACGCGGAGCTCTGCCGTGAACCTCCGAACTTTTAAGGACTCGCGGTTAAGGGTTTAGGGTTNNAGGGCACTGATAGTAATCATGTAATAGTAACCACAATGATATCTGACAACAAGAATACCATCAATAACACGAGTCTCACTCGTTATCATAAGTAATCGTATTGGTAGTAGCAGTGGGTATTAGCAGTATGAACTGCACTAGTCAAATGGTGTCCATAGAAATGAAGTGAAGCACATTGAACATCTCATCGTTCAAAAACAACAGTAATTGAAAAAACACGGGGTCAATCAACTTGGGAGTTTCCAGAAACGGAACCTGGCAGCGGTTTCTGCAAGGGCGCCCCTGGAAATCTTAGGTCCAGAACGATGTCGTTCAATACGTGATCGACATGCTGGTAGAACCGCCGTCATGCCAATATCACGAATGACACGAATAAGGACGCAGCGAATCGATGATCCAAAGCTTGCTACACCAGTAGTGGCGTTGAAGCTATTCTGTAATCCGATTGAACTTGCGCTCGCCGACTTTCGGACTCTTGTTGACAACTGCACCGAAGCAAATGTGGAGATCGAGGAACTAGTACCAGTCGTATCACCCGACAGCCTTTATTATGCAGTTGCATTACACGATGCCCCGGTACGATATTCCATTCATCAAGGTCCCTTTTTCCCGCATCTCGTTCTGATGCTCCGCCTTCCTGCAGGATTGCACAAGATACCCGCGGCTGTTCCGGTCATGTGACCTTCAAAAGGTGACCTAGTACAGCCCTGGGTACGTGCTAGACCTCCCAACGAGACTTTGACCTTGAGTATCTTTCATCCCTAAACCCCAAACCCTAAACCGGTAGGGTTTAGGCTTTAGGGTGCGGATGTTGGCCTGCCAGCACTGTCTTGGTATGGAAAAGGGGCGACCTGCAGGGCTCATCTAGTATTAGTGCTTCGCGAAATCCAAAGTTTCTGGGCTGAGGGTTTAGGGTTTAG
>CAJNDV010007113.1:163572-199054 GCA_905221635.1 Symbiodinium sp. CCMP2456 | reverse complement strand
CAACAACCGTTCATGTAGATCTTTCGGCTGCAGACCCACATGCGCAGCTTTTTCACACACCGCACCCACCCGCCCGTGTGATGCAAGCCTACCTTTCCGCCTGAATGTTAGCCTATATTCAGCACGCCTTGCTACGCCTCCGCCTGTCTACGTCTCACAATGCGACCGGACTCCTGAACCCTGAGCAGCACCCGTGGAAAAGAAGAGAGCGCTTCTGTGTTGCATGCCTAGGACTGCAGTTGACTAGAGTACATGAACTGTCTAGAGAACGACCCAGATCGGTCGATCTAAGCCCGCCACTTGCTGCAACAAACTGACCACAGAAGATTGGCATGATGCAAATCGCAAACCTTCACGTGAAACTGAGAGAGACCGTGTCACTATTGGATCCAATGGGGACAAGGCACGTGTGCGGCAGGTTGAGGCGGATCGGTGATGTTGCTTCCCCCGCAAGTGCTGCTGCAAGCACGCGTCTTCCGCCCTGTTGGCATCGATCTCACAAGAAATCAGCCTGAGAGCGGAAGTTTGGCTGCAATCCGCGCAGTGTCATGCCAAGCATTCCAGTGTCATCCAATGCAGTGTCGTGCCCCAGCATTCCAGTGTCATCCAATGCAGTGTCGTGCCCAAGCATTCCAAGTGTTATCGGATAGTATCAAGCATTACAGTGTCATTCGAGACACGCGATCGCCAACTCACTAGCATCAAAAGAAGGCTGAGAAAACCGAAGATAAGGCGTCAAGACAAGAAACAGACTGAGCAAGTCAACAAGACTATCACATAAACTCATTAAAGAGTTTTTGTTCCATTCTAGGATTGAGAGAAGTTCAAGAAAGGTTCTAGAGCGCAGTTTTCCACCTTGAGATGTTTCTACAACTAAAGTTTTCCGGCTTATAGCCAAAGAGCGTGATCCAGCGAAGGTACAAAGACTCCGAACTGTGATAGAAGAAAGAATGAAAAGAGCTTCAAGATTCTAGAAGATCGTTTTTCACCAGAAGCGATTTCGTAGGTGTTCATTGCTTGTATTTGTTTTATGGCTTTGAACGCCCGGACTTGAAGGAGTGGGGTTTCGAAGAGAAGAAAGCTTCAAGTTCAAGGGCTTGATGAAAGGCGGCGACTCTGCCCGCACTTTGTCACTTTGGCATTTTGGAGCATTTTGCATTTTTTGCAATGGAGATTGGAACTTAAGCCCTTAAAAGATTCTACATATGGAAATTTTTTTTCTTATACATGTGTTTACTTGGATCATCAAGTCATGATTCTTGTCAGTCTGCATGTTAGACAGACACTCCGCGCACCCATAAAAACCGACACGTGCAGTCACTGACAGAAGACGGATCAGCAGTGTTCTACGTGAATTGGAGATTCACACTGGACGCCGGCTCATTTCGACTGCCTCTCGTGTGCTTCACTTGGACGGCATCCTATGCTCTGCTCTCCTCTGGTATTTCCAAGACTGGTGAGCCTTGTTGCCGCTTTGACATTGCACGGACATTCTGCCATGATGTGCCGCTATGTGCCATTGCGCGACCCATGCTTTACAGGAAGCGGAGCGATGTGCTTGCCATTGCGTGACCCTGAAATCTGGGAAGCGGAGCATCTGAGAGAGGATTGTTGATACGAGCCAGTAATTATTTACGGCTTAGCCTGTTGGTCGCAGCACGTTTCACCGATTATTAGTTGTCTTTTTGTTTCTTGTCACTTTTTGTTGATTCCATCAGGACCGAGTGCGGCAACCGCCGTCAACGAGGCCTGATCACGCCAAAAAAAAGTGGATCAGCCAGCGTTCCAACTCGTTGGGTAATTTTTTCGTTGCTTAGCAACGAAAAATCGACATTTGCGTCGTTCATCATTGCACACATGTGCAGTTGTTAGTTTAAGGTAAGAGTTTGCGGATGTGCAGCATTGCCATTGCTTGCCGGCTTCGATTTGCATCGTCCAGAGGTCTGCAATCTTGGGTCAGCCAGGTGACAGTCAACTGTGCCCAGGTTTTTCATCATGTCACAAATGCTTTCAGAATGTTGAAAGTGAAGAAATGTTGCATGGCAGGAACAAGGTTTGAATTCATATTTCTCAGTGGTTGTTTGAGTTTACAGCAAACTGCAAGAAGCTGCACATTACCTCAGAAGTTTTACACTTGCACAAGATCCCATGGCCAGCGATTTGATCGACTGGATAAGCCGCTTGGATGCTGCGTTGTGGTTTGCAATGCTGTAGGCTGCGAGGCGTAGCAGTGCATTTGTGTGAGTTTTCGAATCTTTCTTGTAGTCAATGGTGTTGCTGAGGTCGACAAGCTCAAATCGGTGGCGATGCTCGTCAGGGCTTGGTCCGAGCAGCTCGAAGGAGCCGGGCACATGCTCAAGCACTAGCATCTCCTTGCAGGTTTTCTGCTGAAACTACCACCAGATTTACAATTGCACAACGTCTTCCGCGAATTCAAGCTCAGGTCTTCAGGTTTACCAGGCTTGATAACTGATGAAACTTCTTGTGACGTGACTTCCGTTTGACAGCTGCTTGGGAGACTTAGCACGCGCTGATCGTTGTGGGCGGTTCGGCAGAGGTTCTGTTGAAGAGACAGGGATTGCACCCATGTGCCAGATTGAACAGACTTGGCAGAAACCAGAAGCTGCAACTTATAAGTGTTTTCGAAACATGGGTGGTCACACTAGCCAGAACTTCCTCACACAGTCTGCCCGTCAGCATTCGGAGGAACCGATGGGAAATGCAAATGTTTGCTGCCCGTGGCTGAGATTCTGGAACGCTCGGGATTATCTGTCGGCTTTGCGTTGCTTTGCATTGTGTGAGCTGATGTGAGCTTGGCGGATCGTAAGTCATAGTCAGCGAAAGACGCCTGGATCACGTCTGGCTCGAGGCAGCTTGTACTCATTTACTGATGCGCATGTTGACGGAGTCTGACAAACCTGCCTCTGGCATTGGACAGCAGTCGAAGTCTTCCGAGGGCATGCCGTCAGAAAGTCAAGGCTACAGCTGCCACTCTGACTCGAGAAGCGTTGACACTCTTGTGCAAAGGCACGAGAATCGACAGTTTCTGCTGCAAAGACTGTCTGTGTTGCGGCAGCAGATTCGGAACCTTGAACAAGAAGTATCTGACATTGAAAGTGTGGTTCATGGGCTCCCTTATGTACCGGCCCAATCGGCTGACATATACCGCCGAGACGCGGCTTTGCCGCATTTCCATGTGGCAGCCACAGCAGGCGCGAGAATGCCACTGTTTCTGAAGTTGTTCAGCGCAGGAGTCTGTTGGCTTAAGACAGATTCTGGACTCTTCGGACTGATTGGGTTCCGGAACCCTAAGCCACGAACCCTAGCTGGGTTGTTTGTGTCTCCGGTTTCAGAAAGCGCTGTTGAAGGTGCGGGAGGCATTGCTTTGCCCTTCGCCGTTGGCATTGTGCACCCACTGGACACGGTTCGGACCACCATGCAAGCTGCTGTTGCTTGTCAGAAATTCGGTCTTGTGTCGAATGTTGTTAAGCGCCCTGTCGTATCGTGAGAAAAGACCCTCCAGGGAAGTTTTGCGTGGCATATTGTTGACTGGTTCTGATCTCCTGAGGCCTCTAGCGGAGGTTTCTCTCACTCGCTGCACAGTCTCGGGTGGCGTGGCCTAACTCGCGGTTTCCTTCTCAGCCTTGCCTGGGCATGTCCACAAGGCGCCATACGCATGGCCAGCTACGAAGCCTGCAAGGAGACACTGTTGGACAAGTTTTATTTCAGACCGTTTGGGATAGCGGTCTCTGCTGTAGCGGCCGACTTTGCAAGCAGTGTGGTCAAAGTGCCTCGGGAACTGATAACGCAACGAATGCAAACAGGTCAGTACAAGTCCAGCTGGAAAGCAGTGCACAGTATCTTCCGGGAGGATGGCCTCACAGGATTTTTTCGGGGGTATGCTTCTACTGCCTCGCGTGACACTCCTTTTATGCTGCTTCTCTTCCTTTCCTACGAGCAGTTCAAGTCCTGGAAGATTCGCTTGACCTTCTCGCAGCAGGGCCCAGCTGAGATTTTCGCTCCGTGGTCAGATGCAGAGACCGTGACGTGGTAAAATCAGGTGGGTCTTTTGGTTCATTCTTTTGAAGCAGGTGGCCGAGCAGCTTTAGCAACTGATAGGGGCCCAAAAGCACCGAGGTGCTTTGGGGGGGCGTCTCTGGTACTTTGGCAGCTTGGTTGACGACTCCCTTCGACGTCATCAAGACGCGGATCATGACTTCTAAGACTTCCCTCTCCTTCCAGGAGGCCGTGAAAGGCACAAACGGGCTCGCCGGGCACTTTCGCGGAGCCGCTCCGCGGAGTGCTTGGTGGTTCTGTGTCAGCTCCGTGTTCTTTGCAAGCTACGAGCGGCTTCGGGCTGTTCTCCAGCAGCACGTGGACAGTACCCTGGACACAGGCGGTCCCAAAAAGGTTTTTTCTGCTGTGCGAATGCAGTGAATGTTGCATGAAGAGCAACAAAAGCTCTCTTGCATCCTTGAGGAGATCATCTGCGGTGAGCCGCAGCTGAATGCAGACATGATCGAGAACTGCAGCCCCAACGAGGTCCCAGCCATGTGTGCAGCATGGGACAAGCTTCGACAATGTACGGCATGCGAGTGCAGTAACATGACTTGTGGTCGTGACACTTTGTGTCGTGGCAGATAGCGGTGCTGAGCCGCGCCTGGCGTCTCGACTTCGGGGTACCATCGCCACGACGACTGGCGCGAAGGACCGCCGGGAGAGGAGAAGACATGTCGGATACCTTCCCGTGTCCCAAATGGCAGGTCGGAGAATCGAGAGCACCTACAGGACCCAGTCTACTCGAGCCTTTGCTGTGGTCTGCCAATGCCGTGGCGCGCCAGGAGAGACAGCACTACGTTGGTGGCCGTGAACACATGTACATGTCTGCCTCTCGGAGTTTCGGGGAAAATTCACAAAGATTGTGACACCCCTGCCTAGGTTAGACGGCTACGTTGCGGCTGTAGACGAGGAGTTTGAGGCATGCACGAGTCTGGCCAAAGAGTCAGAGCAACGTAAGCTGCGGTTGCGAGACGGAGCTTGGAACTCTCGACAGAATCGCCGACACCACGTAACGCCGCCCTATGGACAACGACCTGCACCGCGAGAAGTCCGGACCCTTGTGGCGATCTGTAAACTGCTGCCATGGCTTTGAAATGCAGAAGTTGCATCAATGTCTCCAAGCTTCTCTGCGGGTCCTGTGCAGCTTGAGGGTCTCATATTCAGATTCGCACTTGTTAGCGTACTGCTTGCACACGTCAAAGATGAGAAGATGCGAAGATTGCCACAGTTCATGTTTTTTTTTATCGTCAGGAGCCTGGTGTAAACTGACGGACACGCACCCCCCCTTTATTTCCCTTAGCTGTCGCTTCTACTGCCCCGGATTGGCAGCGCGGCCATGGATGGATCCGCCTGAGCCGCGCCAAAGATTGCACCATGCCGGGAGTGGGCGCCGCCATGAAAACGGCTCGGCACCCAGGGATGCAGCCTACAGGCCTAATGTGTATGGGTTTTTGTCGGTACAGATCTCCGGTGTTTGAATCAGGCCGCTGGTTGGTCAGACGGCTGGACGCTTGGTCTCGCACGATCGCTATTATCATCGTCATTGGCCCGCAAGTGCATCGTATGAGCCCTTCGTTGGATTTCCCAGCCAGGAAAAGTCCAGATCAGCTGCGGGACGTTGTGAAACCGGAAGGTTTGGAGTCTGGTTTCGATTTGAAGGACACGGCGGCATGGAAAGAGAGTCAGAAAGAGTCAACCGACGCATCTTCAGGACCTGAGCAGATCAGTGATGGGAGGTATGCTCGGCCTGAACAAGCACAAGCCAGATGAGGGCTTCATGCGTGCTGCGATGGCTGCAAGTGATGCTTGCCTAGAGAAGGGATTTGGTGCTCGTGTGCTGACGGCCGATGATAGTGCCTGGTAGTGCTGCCGCAAATGTCGCAGTATCTCGTTCATGTTGCTAAAGCTGCAAGGAGTACCCGAAGTATTTTCAGCACACCAACGGCCACAAAATCGGCGGCACACACCGCCGTGCGTCACCTGGCAACACATTGTCGCTGCCCGACTGGTGCGTTTCGTCGCAGTGGTGCCTCTCAGAGTACTCTGTCCAAGGCGCTTGCCAATGACGGAAGCGCAGACAATTGCTTTTTCCAGGTGGCATCTTGTGAATCAGCCTGTGCCAGCACCGGCTAGCCTGAGCTCGTGGTTGAATGATCATGAGCATCGGTTCAAAAATCACGGCCTGTCAGGAGCGACAGGGTGCCTCGCCTGATTTGAGAAGATGTGCAGGTTTTCCCATGCGTGTGGAACCTCGTTTCGAGTTAGCGACCGCTTACCGAGCAAGTGGCAAGCGGTGTGAGCTGCTTTGCTTCGCTTCAAACCCAGCATGCTTGCATAATTTGATGCTGTGGCAGGATTTGGGGACTGAGTCAGATGCGGCAAAGCAACAGTTGAGACCGAACGCCAATGTTTAATATTCGGCTGCTGCCGCAGGTGCCATGTGTTCCGCAGTTCTTGGAAGAGAGATACGCTACGCCCCTGTTCTGCACATCGGAGTGTTGAAGCGAGTCCTGCCAGGCATAGAAGCATTCTACGCATTTTTTCGATTCATTTGTGACACGACGGTGCGCCAGCAGCGAAACACGCCGCACAATCTCGCAAGAAAGGTCACACAGCACAAGGAGATCATGTTTCTTGAAATCAATGCTTCATTGCGAGCGAAACACGATGTAGCCAACATTTCGGTTGGCCTTACGGACACGCCAGATTTGTGTTCCACTCACCTGTTGATATCTGGGACGGACTCACTGCAAGGAAGAATCGTAGAGCTAAGTACAGTAGCACCGCAGGGGGCTGTGAATGGTCCGTCAATGCCAGTGAATGCTGGCAGGCTGAAGCAGCTGCTCGCGCAGACGCAGCTGGTAGCCTCGGTTGAAGATCCGTACAGGCCGGTGGATTCGGCTCGGTGGAACGAGCAGACCTGTGCAAATAGCCTTCCATCAAAACTTGCTGAAGTTGTTGACAGTCGGCACGCATGCGGTCTCGCTCTTGCAAGCGAGTGCTCCAGCAGATGCGTCAGGTTCGGAGAGCTGGTTCGCGCCGAGGAGCTTTCAAACTTCCTCAATCGTGGCGACAATTCCGTTATATCAACGGAGGAGGTCTCAAAGACGCTTGGCTGGAAGGTCTAGAAAAACTTTTTTGGATAGGAAATCTTTTCTGCAGCGATTATGCGATCATGTCAACGTGCTTCTCCAGGCTGGGAGAGGCTCTGGCAGCAACGCTCAATGCAGGCGCTTCCATCACATTACATGACCTTTCGTATATCAGTCGAGCGCTGGTTGGCATTAGCTGATGCGGATTCCAGCAGTGGTATGATCTGCAATGCAGTCTGCTGCAGTGCCAACATGTGTTAATGCTTTGAATCGGCCAAGTTGAGAAAGGGCTCAGCCGTGACCCCAAAAGGACGAGGAGCCCGTACTGACTACACCGCGCCGCTGAAGCACTCGGAGGAGAAGGCACGCGTTGCGAAATGGTCGACTGTCTCGGTTTGTTAACCTGGCCAGTTTCCCAGCACTCGGCAGTGAATTCGAGTGGCATATGTTCCTGGGCCGGTCCTTCCGGCTGCCGGCGTTGTCATCGACCTTGCAGATCGGTCCCTGCATTGAGCGCTTGCAGCTCCGTGCTCGTGGCCCCACATCTCCCATTAGTCCCAGTGCTCGGCAAGCCTTTTGGCCCCTGCGGGTGGCCTTTCCTCTGACTTGTTTTGCTCCGTGATCACCTCCTTCCATGTCAAAGCACAAGTCCATCTGTATCGTTTCGTAGAACATGCTTGTCCGCCCGAAGGTGTCGTTTGCGCTCTCGGATGGCATCGGAATGACTCAGCAGGATCGAGACCCTTTCTGCACGGCACACACACACACATTCGCATGTTCGTGTTTCCTTTGCAGTTCCATGCACAGGCCATGAACGACGTGGCAGATGCTTGGACGCATTTCAAGCGTTCGGCCATGTTGCAGCCCTGTTATTGAGTACGAGCGACTTGGAGATTGGTTTGCTGTTGGTGCTGAGGCATACGGGTTTCGCTGTCGTGCCACAACGTTCCTCATGCTCTGAGAGCTGCAGAACTTGTTAATGCTCTGTGCTTCAGACTCCCAGCATTTGCAAGCTTCATGACAGCTCCTGAGGACGCTAGTGGCTATTTTATCAACCATTCCACTGCAAGGAGACTGACTTGCCTACAGGGGGCACGCTTGATAATGACAGCTCCATGAAGTGCCGCTTCTGGAAGCTCCTCGATCGTCAGCTCCCTGCGTCATGAAGCTTTCCAAAAGTGCGTTTGCATGCCTGCCCAGCTCGTCCTACGAACATGCTTGCAAACGAGCGCAGTAGCAAGTTTCTTCCTGAAGGCGTGGCCGGACGACCACCGCTATCATCGGCAAGAGCAGAGGCACCCTGCAGTCACCCTGCAATTCTTGTTTTTGTACTTACACTGGTGGGCATTTCTGACGGCAGGCCGGTGGTGGTTCGAAGCGACTGGAGTGAGAAGGCCTTGGAAAGTTCGGGTTTTGCACAAAACATTCCGGGAGTGTCGAAGTTCTTTCCAAAATGCTTAGGCTGCAAACAGCCCCTATGGTCGACAAGGATACGGTGGCGGAGAGGCACGGGCCGTGTGTTTCCTTTTGGCTCTGCTTGCTCGACCACCGAGGTCCCTCGATCTGCCGAAAAAGCCATGCCGGACGAAGGAGCTCGTCAGAATGCTGATGTCTCGACACCTACCGCAGGATACTAGTAAGCCTTCAACCGCTATGGCGGTGCTTTTTCAAGGCTAAGATGAACTCAGTAGCCCTACGTTATTATGACTACGAGCTTTCAGGAGCTGTGCCAGAGACTTCACCTGGCGCCAGCCCGCAGCAGGTGCACTTGAGCAGAGAGACAAGTAGACAATGGGTCCGGGCTTGTCCGTATTGTGGCTAGAACCTTTGGCACCGGGTCCAAGCTCCTGCTTGTCGCGCAAGAAAGTGTTTTCTGTCTGCAGGAACAACAGCCGCGAAAGGACAGTGGCAGGGCTGCAACTGTGACTGCGACACTGTGGTCGTTCCAGAGGAGCTGCGGTTCAAGGCGGCCAAGCAAGACGAGATCATCACTAGTCCCATCGATTTCTGGGCTCGTGTCTCAGACTGCTGGACCCCCCTCAGCGGTACCTTCACTGACGATGCACGCATCCGGAAGTTCCGAAGCATGCTCTTCCCCATAATGCAAGCAACAGCTTTGTACATCTCAGTGTGGCAGGTAGCCCATCAAGCAAGTTTTCGCTTCTCTGTTGGCATGTCGTACACGCTTTAATCTGGAACCTCCTGAAAGGAGCCTAGAGTGCCCAGAGCGGATGTCGGGATGCAGCATGCGCCAAAGGATGGCCCTGAATTACCAGGTGGCAAGGATAAAGCTTACGAGGCTAGAAAACATGCCATGTTGTGGGGGGGTGCATACGCAACGTGGGCTGGGAGTTGACAGGATGAGCTTGCGTAAGACTGCAAGAATTGTCTGTAAGCGATATCCAGAAGACAAGTTAGACTCGACAAACAGTGCAGACATCACCTGTACCCGGTATGGAGACGTACCAAGAGATCTGGGGATCCAGCTAGCACGGTTAGAGACACGCCGGGACACACGCTGCGTCTAATGGCAAGAAGGGTTAAGCGGTTTGACATGGCCCTGTGCATGAGACTTGGGCCAATTTGCCTTTCTTGGGCTCAGGAGGCCTCCTCCGCCAGCGCTATTTCGGTGGCTTTGGATGGGTCTGCTGTTTTCGTGGTGGATAGCGGCCGGGCCCTTGTCATCCCTTGCACAGGAGAAAGCCTCGGGAGTAAGTATGAGATGGCTGAAACACTCGAGCTGGAGCGGCAGGAGTATTTTTGGAACCAAGCCCTGGGCTCAAAGGAAGCTTAGAGCCCCGACAGGGGGCGCTAGCTTGTTGCCGCGCAGAGTTGGGGCTCGTGGACCACAAGAGGTTTCTTCCAAGGATTCCTCGGTTTCCTAGCATGTCGGCGTCCTCTCAGACACGACTACCTAATCTTCCTGGTGCTCCAATTCTCGAACACAGAAAAGTCCAAGGTCGAGATGACCTTCGTTCTGCTTTGCGTCACTGATGAGCTTTGTTTCAGAGCAGTCGAGGTGGCCTGAGACGCTTCGACCTGCCAGACCTGCATCCTGGCTGAAGTCATTTTTGTCTTGAGCCGCATGCTGGGGAAGTGTTATGTCCCGGTCTCCATACGAACTTTGAAGGTATCGCTTTGCACATCATCACTGTGACATAACCACAGTGCAAACACTGTGTTAATGATGTTGGTCGAGGTCGCGTTTGTCCAATTGTCTGTTTGGCAGGGTTCACGGCAAACACACGGCGTGCAGAAAGTTTGCACTTTCTCGGCAAGCAACCTGATTTGCTGCATAAAACGTCCGGTTGCCTCCGAGCCCCAAACAAGTGCGAACCGCCACAGCAGCACATTGAATACCACACATAAGTCACCCACATCGGTACGTTCGCACGGATCGGTGCATGGATGCATCAACAGGTTCTGGGGACGGCAGGTGGAAGGAAGGATGGACGGAGGCGTTCACTTGTGTCCATGTACCTATGCATTTGTCTACATGTCGGCGTGTCAAGTGGGTGTTTCCACGTGCCGTTCCACGCATGTCTTCATGTACTTACATGCTCAGGTCTGTAAGTAAGGAGGAGTGCTGGTACCTTGTATGCATGACATGACTGCATCGAGTCATGATGCTTTCCAGATCTTTCCAGCATGTGTGTGTGTGTGTGCATTGTGTGTGGATGCATGTGCATGCACAGATGAGTGGAGGGACGACCGAGGAGTGGTATGTCTTGGTAAGATATGGCAAGCAGTTTAAACATGAATGAAGCGGTACCACGATCTGGAGCTTCCGTGAGTGTGACCACGCTGCAACGGATCCATCTAGGTAGTTTAGTCCATGCATCTCGAATAAGCATGTGTTCATACACATGATGGCTCGATTGTGGTTTCCAGTTCCAGCGGAGCACGTCCATGAGATTTGCTCTTGTTGTGGCTTCGAGGCGGCTCACAGCCTCTGCGGCCTACACAGGCCGAGCGGCTCAGCCATGAGCACTGGCGAGTTCGTTTGACATGTCAGCCGGCCTGTGACTTCCAGTCTCTTGCATCGCTGGTTTTCATTTAGTGAGTCCTGAGCTGACATGGTGCACGTGCTGATTGCCATGAGGCGATGCAGCCGGTTACGCCGATGTTGCGGCAGGTTCAACTCAGTCCATCTCTGCAATCTGTTCTGCATTGCTTCTCCAGGCATGGACTTCGTTGTGTGTGCTGACGTGGACGGGAACCTCTTTCGCCATGACGCAGTAACGTGCCTGGGACATTGAAGATCGAAAGAAGCCTCAACGAAGAGACATGCTCAAATCGGCAAGCATGTGAATTCTGGAGTTGTTGCATCGCCGACGCATGCAGAAGAAGGTGTGAGCTACAGCTGCAGCGCACTTATCAGCCGTCTGTCGTTGAGCACTCCAAGGCACGGTGCTTGACCAAGACCAGGAACTGGGGTGTGCTTAGATGAAATCAATGAAATCCGAATTCACCCGAAGCTCACACTCAACTGTAGGAATGAGTAATTATACAAGGGCTCGGATTGCTATCAGTGCCTGCTTCTGCTGCAGCGCCTGGTGGCGTCTCACCTGGATCGTTTGAGCAACGCTGTGACCGGCCTCGAGGGAGGGTGCGGCTGGCAAGATTCTGGGATGTGCTGTCTCGGATTTCGGAGAGCAGATCTGAATTTTCATTCAAGCCCAGGATGGCGTGCTGTTGCTGCATTGGCGTCTACATGGTGTGAGCGTTTGTAGACATGATTTGCGGCTGTGCTGATTCTATGACAGGTTCGGCGGGGCTTCCCGGCTGGCCATTGGAGCAGATGCCGTGTATTTAGGAGGCGACGTTCCGAACCTTTCTTGAGTACGTATACCTTAGTTAACATTCGCGTTCCATGAGAGTGTTTCGGGTGAAGGTATCTTGCATGCTTGTGCATCGCTTGGAGTAGTGGATGACAAGTCATATATCTGTTCGAGATCATGAGTATATCTCTTGTTCTGGGACACCTACAACGGCTATCAGCAAGAATACAGGCCCCGCCCCAAAGTTCTGCACCTAATCACGAAAAATGCCCACTGCCATCAACCAACACAGGTAACCAGGTCTAACAGACTCTACACTCCGAGCTATGCCAAAGCGATTTTTGTTTGGCCAAAGAGTCTCCCTCTTCGTCCAAAGAAGTACGTAGTGTCCCCAAACCGCATGCAAATTTCCTTGGTATAGTTTTGGTGGAGGATTCTTCCAAGATGGATACTCGCAAGCGTCCCATACTGCGAAGTGTCGCCATGATTTCTATAAGCATCCAGCCATCACCTTAACAAGATAGCTGCTCGTACATTCTCAAATAGTTCTGGCGATCCTGCAGCGCGGCTCAAACCCACAATTATTTTTCACGGTCGAACCTCGCTAAACCTGACAAACTCCGCGACAAGGTCCTCTGGGACATTCTTGCTGTCAAAGGCTTTTAAGAACTCAACCCAATTGGTATATGAGCATGTCCCAAACAACGTAGGCCATTTTAGATCCTTCTCAACAGATCTCAACAGATGGTCTTGTCCCATATCTCGAATTTAGACCACCGCCTGCCCACGCGTATCGACGATTGCATAAGCCACGACCCGGCCACCCTCGGATACAGAAGTGCCGATGACACAAGCCTATCAACGACAGCACGTCCTTCTCAGAGATGCTCCTATACCCAGGGCCCACCAAATCATGATATCCACCATCATCCCACGGAAACAGAGGTGGTTGAAGCACACTCCAAGTATTTTGGCAATACAGACCTATGGTGCTCCCTACACCCGCTAGCCGCCTGCTCGGGATAGGACAGCTTGGGCCTATTACATTGACCAGCTCAAAGGGCTGCTGACGAGTAGTACTACTTAAAAACATGCTTTGCACGACAGCGAGAGAGAGATAGAGTCAAGGTTTGCTTTCGGATTCAGTAAAGAGGAGATGTTGCAGTCAAGAACCGTGCCCTCATCGTGTCCTGTTCAAAAGCAGACCTGGAATTACCAATGCGCATGCGTGCGCGAGGGGTACGGGTGTCCGGCCTGTGTTGAAGAAGAGAGAGAGTGAGAGAAAGGGGGGCTACCCTCTACACCCTAGCCCTGGCGAAAGAAAAGAAAGAGCGCATAAGCCTTGACGACAATGGCCGTCAGGCGCGTGGGGGGCTGATAGGTTTAGTGGTGGCGGGTGTGTGCTCCCTCCCCCCCCCTTCCCCCTGTGGTGTGGTTGTGGGGTTTTGGGGTCTAGGGTTTAGCTTAAGCTGTTGAGTTTGGGGTTTAGGGTTCAAGTTTAAAAGTTATAAGGCTTGGAGTCGACAAGAGCTTCGGGAGGGTTTGGGATGTAGGTTGGTTAGGGTGAGGCTTATGTTCTGCTTCAAGCTTAGAAGCCTGGATTTCGGCGGGGTTTAGGGTTGTACAGGTTAAGGTTGACAAGAACAGGAACACGCCCCGCGTTATAGGGTTTATGGCTTGCGTAGGGCTTGCGTAAGATCCCGGCCCTCTCTGTGACCCCTGGCCCACCGCCCCGACCCCTCTCCGCACACGCCAGCCCCCCCGCCCCCCCTCACCCCTACCAGACCATTCCATGGGGGGGGGGGTGGGAACGCCAGACGCCTGACAAGAGAGGACGCTGCCCCTTTTGGCCTATGGAAGAGTTTGAGCAAGCTTGGTGTTGATGCATGCATCCTGTGTGGAGTCCTTGGGCCGGAGGCCGAGATGGTGTGGTGACGGCCTATGTGCCAGGCGCATCGGGCGATTGAAGTGTCCAAAGCTGTGTCGGGTGGGATGGGCACATGGCATCCTTGTCGTCGCTCGGAAACGATGTGGAGCACAGTTTGAGTATCATGCTGCTTGTGCCCAACAGCATCATCCTTGCTGGCTTGATCGGCTCTGAAATGCGAAGGTTCGCTCACACTCCGAGCCCGCTGTCGGCTTCTGGAGCCGATCGTTCTGCTTGCGCTCCAGCAATCCTACACACCTCCGATGTGCGCCGTGAGGAGGGGCCCAGCTGTGCCATCATTGGAGTTCGTGCCTTGCAGCTACCTCGGCCTCGTATGCAAACGCGCAGAAGTGAGTGGACAAACAAGTCAGAATGTGCATGTCGCAAACGCACGTTGTCCAGGTGCCTTTCGCCTTACAAGCGACTTTACTGTGCTGTCCAATCCTCCGTGCACGTGCTAACGACTCCGGGCATGAGCCAGGCCAGCAGTGAGTTGCGGTTTGTCTGTGGCGTGTAGTGGCTGCCGAAGGTTCTCGCCTGATTTTGACGAATCACAGGTAGCTCTCCTGCGGGGTGGCCCTCGGGTTCCTGTGTTCGGAAGCGTAAGCAGGATCCTCAGAAGCTGAGAGCAGGAAGCCACTGGCTCCCGAGCCTTATCCCGGCGCCAATTAGTTCGAAGCTCGATTTGTCGTGCCTGCATCTCGAGGTGCAGTCGCCGAGAGCCGCTCAGGGCCCGAAGACTCAGCTGCAGGGCTTTCTTCGGCTGATTTCAGTACACTCTTTGCTGCTGCTGTAGGGATTACGTCTTTGTGGCCGACGTGGGTGGGCCGTTCAGAGCCCCAGCTTGCTTTGATAGCCAAGCCTTGAGACTAGCAGACTAATTAGTGGCCTGGCGGCAGACTTCTTGAGGTCTATCCACGTCTGGGGTACCCGCTCCTTCCGATGGATAGCCCGTGTGGAGCTGCAACCAGGTTGGCTTTTGACAGTGCTTGTGGTTTTCGGTTGCAAGACTAGAGCAGCTATTCACTTCCTGAGACCCAGAACGATACGCCGAGCCCTGCTTCGAAACCGGTAAGAGAAAGCCAGATGCACGGCTGACATGATGCGACGCTGTCGTTGGACACTTTGCCCCAATCTTGCTGAAGCCGTCTCAGCGGGACTTGGCAGACATTGGTTAGTTTGCTGATCCCAAAAGAAGCTGAGACTGTTGGGAGCTCGGATACATGGCAGCCGGTCTTGCATTTTGCTCGGTGGCTCCCTGCCCAAGTTGAATGGCTGAGGTGAAGTTCTTGTTTGCGCTTGATGCCCGGTGGCCACAAAATGCCGATAGAGCCATTGGTTATACAGCTACGAAAGTTTAGCTACTAGCAGTTCGCGTGGGAAGCGTAACGCCCAACAACGCTGTGTAATGTTATGAGAACTGGGAACAAGCAGAGCATGGTAGGGTTTGTAGCGAAGTCGACCCAAGCTGTAATTATTTTCATGATTCCTTTTTGGGCCATCGGGCACAAACTTCGACATCATCAGCGATGAAGTTTGCAAAGACGCGGGAAGCTCGGTGCTTTTGCTTCGTTGTCCTGCCGCTGCTGGTGGGCAGAAAGATTGTAAGCGCGCATGCTGCGACGAATAGGGACGTGCACGTGCGTCATTATCATCTGTAGAGAGGTCCGCCATCACTGATATTCACTGATGCGCAGGCTACAGGAGGAATTGCGTGAGGAGTGGCAGCAGTCCATCTGGCACGTTTCCCTCCGCAGATCATCATCTGCTGGAAGCTGCGCAAGAGTTGCAGGACATGCAAGCGAACAGTGGAAATGATCCTAGATGCCAGGCAGTATGTGGACTACAAAATGTTAAAGAAGGCAGTGCTGCACACACTAAGTTTGCACATGTTTGCGCCGTGTGCGAAACCTGAGAAGAGAGGTGCTGAAGCTTGAACAGGACACGGCCGTGAGCTCATGCTCTGGTCATAGCCAATATGGCCAATGCTCGGACAGTCATTACTTGTCAGCCTCGAGGCAGTGCGTGCCTTCTGCGACCTCCTGGAATTGGAACTGACAAAGGCCAATCGGCATCTGCAGTTGGCAAGCTGCTTTTGCGCTGTTGGCGAGTGGGAGCAATTAAAAGCTTAAGCGTCGACTTGCTGTCTTGTTTGGCCTCGGCCGCTTGCTTCAACGAGACTGGAGGTTCACGCTTTCGTGCAGAGGCAGCAGGATGACATTTGCAAGGCTGTGCGATGTCTGTCACTTGCTGTGGATTCCAAGCCATGCTGGCTTGAAGCATCCAGGTGGTCTGTGACGGTGTTGACATTTTACCGACCAATGCTCGGCAGCCCATGACTCAGCTGCTGAGACGACTAGAGTCTCATCCAGGCCAGACGTTTGGTCAGGTTGGTGCAGATGTCGCCTCTTGATCCTCGCATGCATACTAGATTTGTGAGCTCATTCGTGCCTGACCGCCCAGGAATGCGCTTGTCAGTGTGAACATGGCTGAGACCATGGTGGCTTCTATCCAGAACTTCAAGAGCTACGTTGTCGCCACCTCAGTCATTGAGCACCGTGTCCTGTGCAACTAGCATCATCAGCAGAAGTCTTCCATCCAAACCTTAAGCTGGCCAATTCCATGATGTCTGACATTTACCGCATCTGTGGGCAGATGGATTCCAGGAGCTAAACCGGACCGCGGTGAGGAAGATCATCAAGAAATTCGACAAGCGCTTTCATGTGACCGGGATAGAACAAGCAGCCATTTCTGTCATTTTCATCTCCTAGCCGGTTCTTACCTTGCTCCCCCCGCTTTCTTGACACAATCATCCAAGGTCCGCTTTCACGAGGTCATCAGCATCCCAGATTCTCCGCCAAGCGGCCCAGGGAGATCGCGAGACATCCACACCGAGTTTCAAAGCCATACTAGCAGCTCTCACTTTCGCTTCCGTCATGATAGCCACACTTAGAATAGAAGGTGGCACGCAAGCATTCCAGAGTGTGTCCCATCATCCGGGCCATGCGGCTCAGGAACCTCATGATAGATGCGAGTGCCATTGGCACTTGGCTGCTTGCTCCGGCTCTGCAGTGTCTGAGGCCCTTTGCTGCTCTATAAAGTTGGCTTTAAGGCTTTAGGAGATTGTGCCATGCACTTTTCACGCGGCGACCCCTTGGAGAGGGGCATCCATCAGCAGTGCCTCTTCTCGGGTCCCGCGCCTCTTCGGACAGGCTGATCAAGACCTTGCCGGGAGTCCTTGCCTCAGAAGACACACCCAGAGAGCCCAATACCCATTAATTAAGGAATATACCTTAAATCATAAGATTAAGGCCCCTATATTCCTTAATTAAGGGGTATTGGGCTCTCTGGGCAGTAACTGGCATCCTCGGCATCCTTCGACTCTGCACTCTGGCCGAGTCAGGGCCCGCAGCCCGGCGGCTTCGTGGAGCGTCCGCTTCGGCAATTCAGTTTCTGGGCAGAGGACTGCAGCTGTGGGGGGTTTCATGGTGGAAGCCAGGGCAGTCGTTTTTGTCGTCTTGGAAGGTTTGAACGTAGGCCAAAGAGACCAAGAATCACCCGGCGGCGTTCGTAGCTTGTTTCGTAGTGTTCTACAGATTTGGGGTGAGGGCGGGGGCGGTGTTGACGTTCCTGTTGGTTGCACCAGATGCAACAAAAAAGGCGAGCTGGGCAGTTTTCAGCTCCGCTTCGGCTTGTTTGTAGCTAGGAAGCCATTTCTGCCAGACAAAGACAAAACATGCCTCGTACGTTGCATAGCAGGGAGCAGGGTTCCTGTGCTGCGAGAGGGATTTACAGGCGGAGCAAGCGGGTTTGATTAGGATGTGCCGGCGGTGGAGCTTCGGGTTCGGCTTCAAACATTAGTTCCTGGGCTTCAGGTCGCCCCGCTTCCCGCAGAAGCTCAAACGCATAGGTGCACCAGGGCTTGGTCAAAGTCCTGGTGCACTGCTAAACACAACCAAGACAGTCGTCCATTGTTTGTTTTGCATGCACCATGCAACAACCTGTTCTTAAGGCACTGACAGAGCCCCAGTACGAGAAGCAATTGTTTCAACAGAGCAATTGCAAACGTGTGGCACAGTTTCCGGGACTCAGAGCCACAGCCAGGACCGAAACCTGCTTGGGATAGATGACCCTTGCGAACCATTTCTTGCCCATCTCGCAGAAACCCTGGCTTCAGTAAGCAGCACTGGGCAGCACCACTCCACAAGTAAACCCGCAACCCTAAGCCAACAACCCCCTAAACCCTTAAACTTAAACCCCTAAACCCTAGACCCTAAACCCTAAACCCTAAGCCAAAACCCCCAAAACCCTTAAACTCGTTTCGGGACCCTGAAATCGCGGGGTGGTGCCTTGAGTCGCCGCAGCCGAAGGAGCTTCGAGCTGGAGCTGCCATAGCGAGGCCGTTTTTCATTTTTCTGTTATCTGTTACCTATGACGTCCACGTATTATATGTTACAGTTACAGGTCATACTATGTACTATGCTTCACATGATGTTATTGAGTTCTTGCAGAAGGTGTCTAATGACGGACTGTGCGTCCTGCATTGCCACAGGGCTGCTCAGATTCCCATTTCTGACTAGCCTCTCTTGTCTTACCTTGGTCTTTGCAGCAACAGGTGCCAGATTGCCGGTGGACCCTGTGCGACTCCGACAGACCTGCGACTCCAGTTGATCTGTGGCCAGGAGTGATGAGAAGTAGGGAATGCTGTTCCTGCACAGGCAGATGACAATTTCAGAGCATGCAGTTGCGATGCTTTTTCTGCTTCTCTAGTGGAGCTGCCGTGCTGGAGAGGACCTGCAATGCCGGGTCAGGAGTGCTGGCTGTCTTGTCGTGCAGAGTCCTGAACGAGCCTAGGTTCATGCAAAAGATGTGAGGCAGAGTATCGTTGCATCACACAGCAGTATTTGCAAAACATACGGGCCTATCCTTGCAAACCACAGGTGAGCGGCTTCACATGTCGTGTTTGTGCTGTTGCGCAAACCTCCACACATGTGAGTTTCTCCGTTGCCGGACTTGCTGTCGTTCGCTGTTCGGCCACATTCCGAGTGTGTTCGGTGCAGGAATACCTTTATTCATGTCTCGTCGAACAAGGGTGGCAGCCGTTTACGTTCGAATCTCAGCATTAGTTTGCGTTTGATCTGTTTCGCGCGAAGCGAGCTTCAGGCTCTCACTCTCTTCCCTCTCGGCTGGCTCAGCGGGAAGAGGACCGGCTTGGACCCGAATCAAGCCTCTCTTTGCGCGACGACTCGTCAGGAGATGCATGAAGCACTTCCCCTACCACCAGAACTGCCAGTCATCACGCTAGAGCATGCCATGTGCAGGGACCTTGGCCGTACAGCAGTGCAGATGCTTCGTCAATCTCCCCGAGCCTCCCCAACCTGTCAGAAGTGTCCTGAGCCCACTTTCATTGCAAGCACGGCAATCTCGAAGAGCTGTGCCTGTCCGGAAGACAGGCGACAGATTCGAACTCCAGCCGATTCCGCGTCAGCTCCCAGTCGGGAGCCCCGGGGTCTTGCGTGCCTGTGTGCCATTTGCACTTGCAAGATCGGTACTTTCGAGGCAAAGTGTGCACTTGACTACGAGGAGCAGGAGATGGAGGCTGGTCTTTCCATGGCCAGAAGCTTGTTGGAGCTTTAGAACGGACGCCGCTCAGCTGTTGTGCTCTGTCTCAGGCAGATGAAAATCAGCGGTGGGAGTATTCAACAGGCACATACTACCAGCACAGTTTCTATCAAGGTCCGCCCACCGGGTTGGTTCAACGCTGCGGATTGCACAGTTTCGGACAACGGCTAAGTTTCGTTCTAGAGCACTGAATGGGCCACAGGTAACAACATGTCTAGCGCTGTTTCTCACTTCGTAGAACGTTTGAACAGGTGCCGATTTCGCAGTGGTACCTGACTGCAAGGCGGGTTACTTCTCTTGCAGGGCGCAGGGCGGCCAGATAGCTTAAGTCTTAGGGGTGCCCTGAGTGCCCTGCACCTTGGTAGACATTGCGAGCCTATGCTGGCGAGCGCGGAGTGCTGCGACTTTTCCAGGCAGCTGCGACGATACTCTCTTCGCCGTCGACGATGTCAGAGGTTCGTCTTTTTGCTAACCTGGAGTCATGTTTCTTTTAGCATTGTCGTTTCCAGTTCGGTGTGGTTGCTTATGACACGACGCTGCAGTCTACACGACCTTGCATGTCGGTGCTTAGAGCCAGGTCATGATTACGACGAAGGCTGGGTGAATTCTTCGGTGGAAGTCTGCGGCAGTCTGTGAATTCTTGAGAGTTGAGAGAAAGAAGGCCGGCTGCGATAGAGCAGTGCGGCTGTGAGGACTCCTCGTCAACATTGGATCATAGCCCCAAGGGCAAAGGCCGGGTGGAAAGTTGACAAACAAGAGATGGAAGCGCATCTCACTGCTAGTCTCCATTTGCGAAGGTTCTTTGTCTAAGGTGGAAGCATCTCACCGTGACGCTGCAGCGTTTAAGCTCGAGCTAAGATGGAACGATCAGCTCTGTATGCACTTGCTAGATGCAGCTCAGCCGAGCCACTGCTTCGGTTTTCCCTGCATCTGGGCCACACGCGACAAGGAGGCGCGGCAAGCAAGCGGGAAAGCAGCAATGCCATTGGCCACCAAAGGTAACAGCTGTTCTGCTGGCGCCGCTCGGCATTCGGGCAGGCAGAGCGCGGCAGCGAACTTTGAGAAAGGCCTCGTCTAAGCACCCCGGACACCTCGGCCCATCGGAGCGATCGCGGCCAGTTCTCTGGAGCACCGCCCTTGAAGGAACCTGGAAGGAGGTGCTGGAAGGGTGCTCGCGGGCTCCTTCTGGTTGCTTTGAGGCCGGCATTGCCTTCCTTGGGATCGAACTGCTGAACCAGGCCGGTGGCCTTGCTGAGGCAACTGCGGCCCTCTCCGGAAAGCTCGGAATTCCTCTCATTGTGTGTCTGGTCGACGGGGTCATCGGGTGCAGCCGGGAGCGGCAGTCGTCTTGGTTCGGGCGAATCATGGCACGCCTCAGACGGATCTGGGGAAGCTTGAGTCCCCCAAAGCCAATCGAACTGGAGAAGGGGAATGCCCTGTCACTGGCACTCTTCCAACATTGTGGTGCCTTGCCAATGGTTATAGGTGCAGACAAGGATCTCGGGTTCGAGGCAAGGCCAGTCTGAGTTCAGGGAGTGACGGGTTTCAGAAGTTTCCTCGGTCTCATGGGGCCCGGCCGCCTTCTCCTCGGGAAGGCTAAGGCGGCTAAGGCTAAGAGGCTGCGGACTGCCAGGAGCTGGGCGAAGTGACGGCAGCCGTCATCCTGGCAGACAGTTTGGAGGCATCGGAAGCAGCTGCCAGCCGTGTCTCGACTTGTGTCTTATTGACCTCTGTGGCTTGGCAGCCTGCGAGCCTCTCCGCAAAAGGTGCCTTGCATGCAGCTTCAGGTATTTGCTCTATGTACCCGGACGCGACCACGGTCAGGAACTCGGAGTGCATGGCAGAGAGCCCTTGTCACTCTGCTGTTGCAAGGGACACTTCATGAAGACCCCAAAAGCGAGCAGGTCGGCACCGTTGCAGCTCCGCTCAGTGAGTCACCATCGCTTTGTGCTGCTGGCACCCAGCGTGGTTGGCCAGCCGGGCCTTGTGGCACCTCTCTTGCAGTGGACTGCCTTGCGTTGCCAGACATGTCCCGGACGCCATTTCTTGCCGTTGCCCAGTGCAAGTGTTGCATTGTGACACCGTCACAGGCTCGGTCAAGCTCTGGGGCTCTGGGGCGCTAGCACTTCTTTTGCGTGGCCCTCGCCTACAGGCACATGGTCACTGCCATTACATTGGTCTGAAAACTCCGAGACGTACCATTCCTGTGACCCGACAGGCGGTATGTTGCAACGGTATGCGTAGCTTGGGCCCGTGGCTTGAGATTTCTCGACAACGGACGGAGAATGTAATCGAGATCTGGCTTAGTTGGCACTGTCATGGCTTCATGATGAGATCTTGTCATGGTTCTGGCGGTGGTTGCATCTTGTCTCAGGAGCGGTTGGATGGTGTGCCGGCATGGGCCAAGCTGCGAGAGGCGGATCAGAGTGAGATTCGTAGCACCTCGCTGAGCAACCTGAGCTCAGTGGCGATGTGCTCCACTTCGAGATGCGGCATGCCGTGAAGAGGTGATTCGCGAGTGCACTCTGGATGAGCAGCTTCTCTCTCGAAGCCATGTTCTGACAGCCTGAGGCTTGAGCAACAAGGTCACCTGGAAGTTAATCACAGTTGTGAACGGCCAAGGTCAGCATTCGAAATCCAGGATGCGTCAGCCAGATTCGTCCCGCCCGTCGTGTGGAGGACTCCCAGGCGGTAGAAGTTGTGGGCACTACGATTAGAGTTGGTGCCAAGATGCAGATGATGGTGAGATGCTCGGCCGGTATTGACACCATACTTCGTGCAGACAGAGTTCTCGATTCTTGTTTTCAGCGGCAGCAGCCACTGAAGAGTTCCACTAAGAGAGCTGAAGCAAGAAACACAGACGATACAGACAAGGACATCGTGATGCAGCCGAGAAGGAGTTGCACCTTGACTTCAAGGGACCCCGAGTTGAGAGACGATGTTCTCCCAGAGTTGATATCATCATCAGGTTTCTGCATATGAAGTTCCCAAGAAGATGTCCCCAGCAATTCGCAGAAAGGCGCCTCCTCCCGCAGCGTCTAGCACTGGAGTCCGCCTGCTCCTCTCCGGGGCCTGGTGGGCCCAACGTCTCCTCGGGTCGCCGGCCGAAGTTTGCGTTTCTGTGCGTCGTAGCGAAATGCAGCGAGACTGCGCGCGAACCCCGAGGCTGCCTGCTCTTCTCCGACCGAGCCCGTGGCCGCTTGGATGAAGATGCGACGACAATGCAAAGCCCTCGCGAAATGACCAGGTCAGGCTCTCTTCGGCGAGAGCGGAGGGGATGCAGCAGCAGCCCAACGTTTGGGCGTGGAGGTACGGTAGCTTGAAATTGTCGTGCTAGAGTCCTCAGGGACGTAAGTAAGAGCTTGTCTGGCTGTCAGGTGGCCGGTTGCTTGGGCCGTGGCCAGGTCCTGGCGACCGGCGCTGGAGCGGCAGCGCAGCGGCTCAGTGCAGTCTACGCAGTTCTCACCCCAAGCGCGTAACACACTGGACATCCGGGCATGCATCACTGAAGCCACCGGCCACCGTATCTCTTGGTGCAGCCTGCCGGTGAAGTGTTGGTGGCCAACTTGTCCTCGACAAGATCTGCCGATCTTCTTGCTCCCTGCTGCAGAGGTGGTGAGTTCTGCTGATTATCCGAGAGCACAAGGCCTGCCTGTCCGGACAATGCTCCGGCGCCCTTCAGCTGGCCAACTGCATGCTTTGGCCCGAGGTGCTCTGCGGAATTCTGTAACTGACAACAGTGCTGACGAACGGCAGTGCTGCAGTAGTACTGCCGACTGTCCGAAGGCGAAGTCGCCAGAGAAAGCGTCAGGGCCGAAAACAGCGTTTCAGCAACGTCGAGGTCATTGAAGCCCCCAACTCTAAGTAACCGGAACCATGCGGCGGCTGCGAGCCCCCTTCTAGCAAAAGCTCACAACTTGTGGCACCTGAAGAGATAACTTGTCGCTGGGAGGACGTGGCAAGTCCTTGCAGAGCACCGCATGCCCCGCTTCGGGCTCCAGGTGGTGGATGGAGTCTCCAGAGGTTGGAGACGTTGGCACGCTTCAGTGCCCCTCACGACTCGACGGCTGTTGCAGGTCTGTCCAATTTGCCACTTTCCAATTCGGCTTCTGCCGTACCCTCCTTTCAAGCTGCAGGCACTGGAATCCCTGTGGCAGGGAGGGTCTGTGCTAGGAAGGTGCACTTAGCTGCGCGAGTTTCTGGCATGCGGTGTCACACGTGCATTGCCCAGCGAGGTGTGTTGATTGATGGCTGGATGATCTGCAAGGGGTACTGGACTAGAGGAAGCAGCTGCTCAAGGTTCAAGAGTCCATGTCACTGGCACAGGACAAATCTAGTTGCCCAACACCTCATGAACGGAAGCTAGAGCCCCGACCAAGATTTTGGAGACTCCGAAGGCTCATCGTGCTCCAAGATCAAAAGGCATGGGCCATGGCAGCCCACATACTTTGGCCAATGCCTGCAGCACATTCTTGTAGCCAGATCCCAAGCCCATGACATCCCATGACGCGGGGCGATTGGCTGTTCCTGGGTCTGGCGGCTGCGGCGGCCATCCTGGTGCGCTCAAGGGGCGGAGTCGTCTTTTTGAGTAGATGGTTGTGTGTCTTGGGATCCCCTTTCGCAGGGCGCCCACCTCCGTGGCCGTGCGGCTCGGCAGAGGCTCAAGGAGCTGCTCGAGGAGTTTGCTGGCCGCGAGGTCTGAAACATGGTAAAGCATCTGATAACAAGAGCGCGGTGACGGCTGCCTGCCGTCAGGGGCGCGTGGTCATCACAGGAGCTGGCACCGGCATCGGCAAGGACAGAAGGGTTCGCGACGGTGATCTCTTGGCTAATGTAGGCGGTCTTTGTGTGAAGGAGCTGGCACGCCTGCTTAGCCAGCATCCATCCATTTCGGTGCTCCTGGGTTGCCAGCATGAGATCGAGCGCGAGGAAGGTCGCATGAGAGCCTTGGATGAAGCCCACGCAGAAAATTGCAGAAGTGTGCCAGTGTCTCACCTTGTGTTCACTTCAAGATATTTCACGCCTCGAAGATTCGAGGAGTGCTGCCGTTGGAGTTCCTAGATTTGGACTCCGTGCAACGCTTTGCTGCGCCTCGGATGTCGGGAACAAGAGAGGATTGAGAGCAAAGGGAGACTATGAGAGCGTTGCTACGCACTTAGGTTGAAGCAGACAGTTTCCTCAAGGGTGGACAGGAAGGTTTGCGCATGTTGGTAAACAACGCCGGCTTCAAGGACGGCCTTAGAAGCCTGCACATGGTTGGAACCTGTCACAGACCAGTCGGCGTTGGGTCTGCTGAAGATTTCAGGAGAAGGAAAGGTCACCACACACCAAGTACGGCCCGCAGCTCGGGTCACACGAACTCATATGCAAAGATGCTGTGCTAGAATCGGGATGCCCCAAAGCTGTGGCCGAGGTGTCAGCCGAACTTGGCAGGTGAACTTCTTGGGCCCTTTCCTTCTGACGGAAATGCTTTGCAGACTCCGAGAAACGGCCCCTCGTCTCTCAAAACCGACTTCGACTTCCCTCAAACCCTAAACCAAAAACGTTCCCTAAACCCCAAACCCCAAACCCTAAACCCTAAACCAAAAACGTTCCCCGTCCGGGTCTCTTTTGGGACAGGACGGGCCCTGTTTCCCGGCCAGTGTCATCAACGTGGCAAGCGGCCACGAGTCGGAGTCCAACCTGGACGAAGCCCTCTTGGAGGCTTTGGCAGGCGTGGGCTTAGATTATAGTATATTCTAGTATATTCTAGTATATTCTAGTATATTATAGTATATTATAGTATATTAGAGTATATAATTGTATATTATAGTATCTTATCGTATACTATAGTATATTATAGTATATTATAGTATATTATAATATATTATAGTGTGTTATAGTATATTGTAGTGTCTTATAGTATATAAAAGTCCGAGTCCCACCTGAAAAGGTCCGAGTCCGGTCCTAGGGTCTTGCCTTGTTCTCTACGACTCTACGCCTCGAGTATTGCAGCACCGAGGCTATGTTGAATCGAGCACGGGTGGCTCCTCTCGTGTGACAGGAGCTTAGACCTAGTTACAGAGTTGCAACGAAGGAACGAAGGCAGGAAGGAAGGAAGAGGGGAAGGAAGAGGGGAAGGAAGGGGAAGGAAGGGGAAGGGTAAGGAAGGAAGCAGGGGCTGCTGCATCAGACTCTGGCTGGAGTGCTGCTTGCCAGAAGGTGGGCGAGAAACCACGAGTCACGAGTATGCAGATTCAAAGACGCTCGTCTTCTCGAGTCTTCTGTGAATTTCGACTCTTCGTGGAGCGTTGTAGGAGACAAGAGCGCGAACCCAGCTAAGGCGTGCTTTGCTGCTGTGGACCTCCGTCCGCTCTCAAAGCCTCGCGTTGAAGGGTGCCTTGGTATGTGGGAGGTGTAGGTCGAAAACCGGTGTCGCAGTTGGTCACTGGCCAGAGGGCTACTCTGCTGAGGTAACCTCTTCGCACATGCGGTCTCACCGGGAAAAGTGGACACCAGGCGGACAGAAGTCTTGAGGGCAATGGTAGAGTGCCCATCACTGCTGACAGGTTCGGCTGCGAGGAAATCCCTTGGTGGCGCCTCGCTCTTTCAATTTATCTTGGTGTCTGAAGTTCCTGGAGAGCTAGCTCGGGGCCTTACAGGCTGCAGATAGTCACTCTTGACGAGGCTTTGGATTTGGTCCGCCCCGGCGAGGATCTTGATGTTTCGGACGGTGTCTGAGGCCAGTACTTCCGAGACCCAAACCCGTTGCAAGGCCGCGATACCGTGAAGTTCGAAAGCTAAGTCGAACACAGGGGGCATTGTCCATCGCCGCAGCTGGCTTACGGAAGCAGGCCACCAGCCTCTTGGCACTCTGTATCGAGGTTCTGGCTTCAGTATCAGTAGATGAAAAGCAAGAGCTGTTCAAGGGTCTCTGTGTGGAAATTGGAAACTTTGGGCGGGCTCATTGGCAGCTGTAAACTTAGCTCCATGGGCAAACAGCCGCTTGCACAGTTTTTTGCGAACATCACTTCCCCTGCGCTGTCATCTTACAACACGGCGGCCGTCGGAAGTAGGGTGCAATCCGAGGCAAATTCGGACAGTATTTCAGAGAGGAGGAGTTGCACCTTGGTCGAGATCGGCTTGCGAGATGTCGGGTCTAGTCTAGGGACACTGATTCCCCATGCAGCGAGGGCAGAGGATTTGGTCATATGGAGGATGCCGCTTGGATGCATCCACCAAAGTCTGTAGAGCCACAGACGAGTCCACAGGAAAGATGCTTCTTCGATGCTTCCAGTCAAGCCCTATGCGAGATGCATCTTCAGGCCTGAAAAGCGTGTCTCTGTGCAGCTGGTACGCTGGGCGTCCCAGGCACATTTCCTTACAGAGTGGAAGTGTGAAAGACCGCAGAGTCAACGCAGAGACTGTTGCACTTCCGACAGGTCACTTCCTTGAACCCACGCATGGGTGGCCGACCTTTGCCGCGCTCTCTAGCCTTGCAGGGCCGGGGTTTAGGGATTTTCCGCTGACAGTGGGTTCTGTTAGCATACAGGGGCAGCCGAGACATGCTACTCTGAAGCCCAGGGACATTGGCGGACGTTCGCTCAGCATCACGGACCTCGTGAACAAAGCCGAGGACTGTCTCGCCACTTTCACGCGCATCATCGAACTTGGATGTTTCAACTTGCAGGCATCAAGGTTGCAGGCCTGGCTTTCAAAAAATCCTGAAGGGTCAATCGCTTGCTCGAGTGTTATATTTGAGCTGTACCAAACCCAAGTGGAGGAAGATGTTTGGTCATCGGCAGAGCGACGCTGGCGCTTTCAGGAGCGGCAGGCCGGCACAGCGCACAGCTCCAAGAAGCTGGTAGGAGCGGCGCAAACCCACTAAATGCACCCCGAAAAGCGCAGGTCAGCCCTCCAAACGCAGGCTGCTGCGACGGCAAATTCACACCATTTCCCTTCCATCTTCCTGTTGCGGCTGCTGAGCCGTCTTCATGCCATGCGCTCGTAAAGTAACATGGTCAGGCTATGAGGAGCCTGTTCTACCCATCTGATTCGTGGCCGCCCATCTGCAAGTTCTGTGCCAAAGCGTACAGATCGCCGACGACCTTCGCCTTTGCGGAAAAGAGCATAGCTTCAGCAGCAAGCTTGATGCATTTAATGACTCCTGTCTCAAAGAGAGTTCCAGCGACAGAGCCTTCCGCGCCAGGTGGCTGGGTGTGATGCGCGTGAACCGGCCAAGCTCGTTGATGGTCCCTTCATGGTGTTGCAGGCCTTTTGCACAGAGCAGTCTGGGACGGGCTCCTCTTCTTGAGCATAGTACAGAACATCTTGGCTTACATCGAAGTCGTTGGTTGAGTCCGTGCAAACATTAAGTCCCGCCGGCAAAACCATGGCTTCTGAGCAGATAGCTTGCGCAGGTGCTGAGCACTTGGAACTTTGATGTTATGGGCCATGAGCTGACGGTTTCAGATATCAAGGCGCTGGACTCGTGCGCCGAGAGCTTGACTCCTCTAATACATGTGGCACCCCATGTCTGATGCATTGTACATGCCCGCACAAACGATGGGTGCTCAGCCGCTTTCCAGCGTTCAGCGTGGGATGAGATTCGCGATATATCCTGTCTTCCAGGTACATGAAGTCTCTTGGCCGCAAGGGTGGCGGAAGCTGGAAGCAAAATGACTCGGCAAAAAAGGCAAGAAACGGAGCAGGGACGGAGCTGAGCTATAAGAGAACTGAAGAAAGCTGTCTGGTGCTTAGTAGGGAATGGGGGAATGGGTTATAGGGACTACTATAAGGGACCTTAAGGGACTATCATGGGGATCCATTCCCCCATTCCCTACTTATTAAGGGTCCCTCCTAGAGCTCTTAGGAGAGAGCTGAGGCGCTGCAAGCTGGGCCCCTTCCGGCTGGGCCGGGCACTGGAGCTACTCACTGACCCGAGCCATGAGGCTCCCGGACTTCTCGGGGGGAATTGCACGAGCCTCGCAGCTCTTAAGTTTAGGGTTTAGGGTTCTGGCTGGAGGGCCTGGTGGGTTGCTGTCGCAGAGGCAAGGGAGGAGCTGGAATCCCTTCGCAGTAAAGCGCGAAGAAGGCTGGAGGCAGGGCGTGGGCTGCTATGGGAGATGCCGGCTTTGAACGGACCTGGCTCTGGCTGCAGGGACTGAAGCACATCCAGCGAGTCCGGATGAATCGAATGGACATGAACCCAGATGATGAAGGCCGGATCTGGGCAGAAAGTAGAATCCGTGACGCAGCCGATATAAGAGTGGCCTCCGTTGGGGCTCTTTCATGTCACGGAGTCTTCTGGCTGTCGGCAGCTTGTGGCTTTGACCGTCTGGCGAGGTGACGAAACCATTGCAAGCCCACCTTCTGCCACGAACTTGGGATGACCTTACTTGTTGGTGTCTGTGTTATCTGCTTGGAGATGAGGTGATTGCTGAGACAAGCCAGGAGCTTAGTGAACCCGTGGCGCGGCTGTGAGCTGTCGTGCTGGGACCTGGGTAGTTTTGGCTTACGCTCAGAAGGGAATTGATTTGAATCAGTTGCTGTCTTTCGATCGAGCTGTCATTTCACACACCTGCAAGCAGTGCAAGCCTTGAAGAAGCGGCTTGACACTTCAACTGCCGTTCGACTGTGAGGTGTTCGGAAAGGTCGGGCCCCCCGGGGTCAGGCGTGGAGGCTCGAGAGAAGGCTGAAAAGCGTGGAAGCGAGACAGCGAGACTCTCCCTGCGCCAGGCATGGAGGATCGGCCTGGCCCTTTGTGCAGCTAAGGACCTGCCGAGGTGTCTCTGTCGGCCTGTCTTGCTGCCCAGGTCCTGGCTGAGGCCTATCCTCAAGCGACGAATGCTGCACGATCATTTGCAGATCCGGCTGGTTTCAGAGGGTCGGGTAGTGCGGGTAGGGACTTCGAGCGGATCCAAACCTGCCGTTAATCTCAAGCGTGCCAGCCTTTCGAGCGACCCCAACACAATGACGGACACAGAGCTCTTCCGAAAGTCGTACCGAGCAAGTCGAGCACTCTTGCAAGAAAACAGGAGCTCTCGGGAATGTTCAAGGGCGGCAGGGAGTCGCCCAGAAACGCAGCACGATCCCCCAGCAGAACCACAGCCTTGCTAAGTCCACGGCAGGGTCGTCGATGAACCAAGGGACACACGCAATGCCGGCCGCGGGCCCGGGTTCTTAACTGTCAAAGGCGCTTTCCTGCAGTGCCCTAGGCCATCCTAGGCCTCATGCCCAAAGTTGTGCTTGAATCTGAGGCAGTGTGCTGAAGCGGGTCGGTCGAAAAGCGCGCAGACCTCGGGGCGTGCTTCCTGTTTCTTCCTGTTGCAGCCGCAGCCCCCCCTTGTTCGCCAAGGTCGTGCGACCCGACATTTCTTGACTAGCGCCCTCCTGCGAGCAAGCTCTAACTTTGCTCCTGACCTGCCGCTAAGAGCCATAAGAGCTAGTTATTCTGCAAGGTAGCTGGTGTTTTTTTTCGGGTGCTACAGAAAGCTGCTGCAGTGGTACTTGGACAAAGTCCAAAATTCCTGTAGCAGCACGTTCTTGGCTGCTTCGAGTTCAGCGGCAGAGAGCAGCAGGAAGCCTCGATAGAGCTGCCGTCACGCTGTTTTACTCGCAAGGAGGTGTGCTAATGTTTGCACTCGGCTGATGAGCATATCTTGCGTGCCGAAGCTTCTCCCGAATTTATTCTAGCCGCGAGTTGCGAAGCTTCGTTGGACACTGCTTGGGGTGGGCTTGACGCAGTTTGGCTCATTCGGCCAACAGTTTTTCGGATCTTGCACATATCCGTTCCACCGCGATGTCAGGACGGTGGCTGGAGAGATCTTCTCAATCGGAGTTTTGCAAATGTTAAATTACTTGACGTGCTCGGGTGGTGCTCGCAGGATTTTTAGCGAGCAGAGGCGGATTGAGATCATCTTTGAAGCAAGCTAGCATGCGCCAGAACCATCTAGATATATATGTGTCGGTTGCTTGGCCATGCCCGTTGAGAGACCAGACTGACACGCCGCAGTCACTACATCACCAGATACTTTGGGTGCCATCCAAGTATCAAGCAGGAAACCGAACATGTTCACTACAGGGCGGGCACCCCCGAGCGCCAGACTGCTGCAACTCTTGGCAGCTTATGCACAACACGGTGGCTGAAGGTGGCCGCAACAAACCATTGCAGGACACCTTGTCTTGCATTGGGACTCGGGGTCGCCGCGCCACTCCTGCTGCAGTCACTTGATCACGGGGACCGCAGACCCTTTCACTGCCCGTCTGCTTTCGAAGCACTCCGTATTCATGGACATCTAGGTGTCGGAAGCTTCACTCCGGGCATCACAAAGTTAGGGACTGTGGATTCCTTCCACCAGGCAGGAGCTATTTAGCACCTGGCCGAGAGAGGCCAGTGGCTTTTTCGAATTCTGCAACTAGTTGCACAATCCGTGTCTCCTGCCAGCTGCCGTTCAGCAGATGCAGCTCGGCTTCGCAACATTTAACACCCGGGTCGTTCATGCTCGGCCACCCGGGGTTTTAAATTGCAGGCGTAGAATGTCCAGGCATCGAATTAGCTAGGGTCGCCTCGCCAAGCAAGACTTGATGCCTCAGCCCTGCGCACCGGATGCTCCTCGTATCGAGTCACAATGCCTGAGCTTACATGGAGGGTCGCAGAGCCTGGGGTCGCGTGGAGTGCGAAGTTCCATTTTCACATCCATTTTCTGGAACCGGCGTTGGCATCTGCGCTACAACAAACCACCCAAAGCATCCTTTCGTCGTGCAATTTCGACCAAGCCGGTCGACCAAGTTCTCATTCTGACGTGCATTGATGTTCAGTGCCACTCGATCCCATTCGATACCGCCGACGATCGTGAGTGAGTGTGTTTGTTTTTTACTTGGCGGTTTGGGCTCGGTTGCCTTGCATGACACAGAGATTTCAAAGACCCACCTCGAAGCCAGCTCGGAAGAAAATCGTAGCCATGGCTTCATTCTCCTTGCTTTAGGTGGATCTTCTCTGTGTCCTTTCTCGGCTTGTCCACCCGGGCACAGAGCACGCAAACCGCGCGTAGGAGCCAGGATGCGAGTTTGCAGCGAAGGCTGTGACTGTTCCGAATCCCAGTTGCTGACAGCTTGCAAGTTCTGTCTTGTTCCTACCCCAGCCCCTGCCTGAGCCACTAGGCCGCACAAAGATGTCAGCAACTGCTGCTGCAAATCGATAGGCAAGTCCATGACGTGGCCTATTGCGCATCCCTTCCAGCAAAGCCGCCCTTCAGCATGTTGCCAAATACATGCTTTGAAGCTAAGCTGCAGTTTCCACACTTGTAATGTAGCCCTGTCAGTTTTGAAAGCCTGTAGCCGAAATCTGAAACCGTCGGATAGTGGTCCTAGGGTTGGTTTGGGCTGATACCACGGGAGTCCTGATAGCTTTGCCATAAAATGCAGCTTCTGGTCGGGATGGGCATGGAAGCAAATCGGGCCAGCGCGGGCCCCCGCAGTCGCAGAAGTGACGCGACCTAGTGGCCATGCCTTAGACAGCAAGCCTGACCTGGCTCTGCATCAGCCACTTAGTTGTCGGACGGATGTCATATCCATAGCAGGCGATACTGGGAGCATGGTTTTCATCCGTGGTGATAGTCGATAGAATCAGATAGTACAATGCCAGTCTCACATCGCTTTGATCCGTGCGCAGTGACTTAACTGTCCTAAAAAAGATCACTGGCTCGGAGCCAGAGATCCATTTCCGGCCTTTGGGTTGTGTGTGGGCTTAGAGCTGCTTCTGCTTTCGGAGGCGATGTGTTTTTTGGCGCAGAGTTGTGGAGAGGTGGAGGCCCAGCTCGCTTCCTGGCGGTGGCCAGCAGGTCGCAGGCACACGGCTTTTGCCCCTGTCACTCTCGCATGCATACACTTGAGTCAGATCTTCTCGTGAAACAGGTCCTGTATGCCGCTACTGACTCCGACCGCCTCGTGGTACGCCGAGAGCGCGCATGCAAGGGAGTGCTGTGGGTGCTCTACGGTTTTTGGGATGCCTCGGGCTTCGGGGTTTGCGCCAGGCCTTCGATCACTCGCAGCTTCCGATGCGCTGCATTGCGGAAGGCACCTTTCTCTCAGCCTTTAGGTCCGGCTTTCTTGGCTATGGATGCCGTTTGGCGAGGCCCAGGGGGAGGCCCGCTCGCCAGCTTGCCGGAATACCTCGCCATCTTGGCCCCAGGTGTGGCTTCTGGAAGCAAAATAGACCTTGAAGCTCGCTCTGTAAGACTTTATAGAGCCTCCAGTGCTTCTTGTGCTGGCGCGATGATGATGCCTCCTCATGTGGAGCATGAGGTTCCTGAGGGCTTGTCATGCCATGCAGGATGCATGGGAGCTGCATGTGCTTTCCTCCAAGACTGACTGGTTGTAGAGGTCTGTGCATGCAGGTGGACTTCAGCTGCGGCGTCACATGTGACCCACGCTCGAGAAGTAGCTACTCAGCGCGCAGTAGCAGGGCACATGTTAGCCGAAAAGCGGCTCGTTGCGAGGCAACAATATTCTGGCGAGCTGTGCGGCTGTGCACCCTAACTATGGTCCCCCATTTGAGATGCAAGCATTGGCCACACATCGTTGGGATCGTGGAGCAGTGCCGTTGTGACAGCCATGCTGGCCAGACCAATGCATGTCCGGGGGTTGGAGACAAATGATGTGCTGGACTTCTCTGGTTGATTGCCGTAGACACAGTTGCTGAGCTGTGGGTGGTTTCCTGTGCAGAAGGCATTCTAGCGGATTCTTGTGCTCGGCCTGGATGAAATTTCCCTGCTGCAAACAGACGACAACCTGTCTGCTTGCTCAATACTTGTGGAGTCATACTCGTACACGTGCCTCTGGTGATGTTGTCTGGAGCACCCGCAGCTGATTGAAGGTCTTACATGTAGCTCACATCTCATGCATGCCGCCCTGAGATCCTTTCAACGGATCGTTTCTGACGTCTAAGGTATCCTGGGCCCAACGAAATCTAGAGATAAGCTGAACACAGCCCTGTGGCAAGCCTTGTGCCCTCCCACTCACAACATCTATGGAGGGCTTGTCGCGCCTGGACGAGCTTTGCCAGGAGGCCACGTTTCCAAAGTCGAAGCGAAAGAGGCTCGAGTTGTGCAGTCTTGCCCTTCGGCAAGGCAGGACGACAGGCTAACGGAAAGACGAATGACAAGGCCGGATCCAGGATCTTAGCTGCCGAGGGTGCATCTCCTTCCCTTCTCCGCAGGTACCAGCCAAAGAGAGTGGCGCCAATGGCGGCGCGTCAGACTGGCAAGTCAAACGACTCGTAGCACAATCACTGTGTGCTGCAGTGTGCTGTGTGCTGCATCGTGCTGACTTGTCACTGGCATGACAGGCCATCGCTGGACGATTTCTTAAAAATGTTTGAAGAAGAGGAGCTGGCAAGGGGGCATGTTGACTTAGGGTTGAATGGGTCGACTCGCCAGCCTCTCCAGCGGCATTCTCCGGCTCTTGTGGTATCTCCTGTCCCTGGCCCCTGGCTGTCAGTGCCGCGAGGACTCGAAGTGCAGGCTGGGCGGGCTTGGACAAGACGGCTTCGCACTGCTTCGCACTGCTTCGCACGCACTCGTCCGGCTCCACGCTTCTGAAGTTTTGTCGGCTTCACGACTCCTCCTGGCTTCGGTGTAGGTTGCCGCGTGCGGCTGACTTGATCGTGGCACGGAGTGATGAAGAGGCGGAAATCAAGCACAGCATCGGTAGTGGTATGTGGGTGGATTGCGGATCTCGGTGTGTACGAGGAGCAGAAGCTACGTAGCCTCTGTGATGTACTGATCTGACTTCGACAGCCGAACTGACTCAGCTTGCAGAGTTTATGGTGTCTGAGCAGAATTGGTGTAAAATGGTAGAATCCGAGCTCGCGGTCACAAAGAGCACTTTCTTGAAGGCAAAAGTTGCAGCCGATGCAACGGCGCCCGCTGCACTTTTGGAGGTCTCCAAAAGATTGCACGGAAGTTGGAGTGCGTGAGTCAGCAGTGAGCATCATACAGACCTCACACATGACTGGTGTGTGTGTGTGTGAAATTGCGGGCCATGTAGGACGAAGATGGTGACGTGGCGCATGTGTTTCTGGAGGTTGGGCGAAGTGTTGAGCTGACCGTTTCCAAGACCGGCAGAGTCCTTGGATGTTTTGCCGAACTGTCACAGGAACCGGTCAAAGCCTGGGACGAGGACAGCGTTGATTGCCGTGCAACTGCATGCACAGAGTAATAGTCACGAGCACAATATCTTGAGACAGTCGCAGAAAGTAATGACACTTCTATCATTCTGTACTGTTTGCAGTGAAACATACCTCGAGAAATTAGCAACAGTAAAATAGCAAGCGCAAACTACCTGTTCAGAAAATCGCAACGGCAACAGTATAGCAACAGGGGCAGTAGCATGGGCAGTAACACCGGATAGCGCTCTCAGCGCCAGTAATCTGAACAGCAGGAATGGATAGGGCATCAACAGCACTACCGGCAAAGACAGACATTGGAGGACAAAGCACAGTAGCGCTCCTGATACAAGTAAGACGCACAAAGAAGAAGTACTAGCTACTGGAATGCCTCTCCTCCTCCCTCCTCGCTGCTGCTGCAGCCGCTGCTGCTTCCGCTACTACTACGACGACGACTCCGACGGCGACGACGACGACCACTACTGCTTCTTATGCTACTACGGCTGCTGCCACCGCCGCGGCGGCTGCTGCTGCTGCTGCTTACAACGACAACAACAGCCACCACCACCGGCACCACGACGACGGCGACTACTACTCAACTACGACGACGACGACGACCACCACCACCACCACCACCACCGCCGCCGCCGCCACCACCACCACCACCACCACCACCACCACCACCACCACCACCACCACCACCACACCATAACCACTACTGCTACTACTAGTACTAGTACTAGTACTAGTACTAGTGCTAGTACTAGTACCACCACCACCACCAGCACCACCACCACCACCACCACCACCACCACCACCACCACCACCACCACCGCTACTGCTACCACTTTTATAA
>CAJNDV010007113.1:137894-163472 GCA_905221635.1 Symbiodinium sp. CCMP2456 | reverse complement strand
GTGAACGACGACACAAACGATGACTGCTACCGCTCTACAGCCACAACAACAGCAACAGCAGCAGCAACAACTACAAGTATTACACCACCACCACCACCACCACCACCACCACCACCACCACCACTTCCACTTCCGCTACCGCTACCGCTACCGCTATCGCTGCCAGTACGACGATGACGACGAGTGCGGTCACCACTACTACCTTGCAGGCTCTTAGCGAGGTGCCTCGAGAGAAGCTGAAGTCTCACGAGGTGTCGGTTGTAAATGCCACGGCGCAAGCAGTCGGACATGTTTCAAGCTTCCGGGCCAGTTTTCCTGACATTCAGGTGGTGAAGGAAAGAAAGAGAGGAGGTGCTTCGATTGTAGCAGCCGGACAGAACCGGACTTTCTCGGAAGTTGATCTTCATGTTTTCGTGTGTGCTGACAGTCGAACAGATCAATTTCGCTACAGGGTTGTACCGCAGATGTAGCACTCAATTTGGCGGTCTTACTAAGAGCTGTGGTCGAACTCGGTCATAAGCCACAGCGGCTTCTGCCTACCAGGCTTCAGTGTCTCCATGGACAGGCCGGGACCTGCTGTAGCTTCGCAGGCCCTCATCCCCGATGGGACTTGGCTTGCCAGTGCAGATCCGGTGCAGGCCTCGTGAGCAAGGGGCTCCAGCACCGCCAGCGCCGGCACCTGTCAGAGCAGACGCAAAGGCAGAGGGAGCCGCAACTGCTGAAGGAGCCTGGGCTGCAAGTTTCGAGGCGGCGGTCTACACCTCTATCATCCATGCGCGGGAGCGATGTCACAACCAAGGAATCTTCAAGAATTTCGGCAGCAACCGTGCTGAAGCTTTGCGCGCGCAGAAACAAGAGGCCGTCGACAGGCAGAAGGCACAAGCCGATTTCTTTGCCAGATTTTCGTCTGAGGGTGATGGTCTGTCTGAGCAAAGGGAGGAGGACGACGACTTGCAGCGGAGGCTTGCCCGACTAAAGGCAAGACAGGCGGAGGAAGACAAGGACCTTGAAGAGAGCAAGGCCGAACACTTAGATGAAAGTGTCGAGGAACGAAAGCAGGAAGAGGCGCGACTGCGAGCAGAGATGATGAAAAGCAGAGCACAGAGATTAGCAGCGAAGCGCAAGGAGCGGCAGCAAGTGGAGCAACAAGGGGAAAGGCTCGAGGATGAAACGAGGCGCGGCGAAGAAGAGAGGTTAGAGGCGCAAAGGCGGCGAGAGGAGGAAGAGCGCGTGGAAGCAGAACGGCGAAAGGCCGAAGAGGAACGACTAGAGATGGAGAGGAAGCAGGAGCAAGAGAAGCTGGAAGAGCAAAGGAGGCGCGGCGAAGAAGAGAGGTTAGAGGCGCAAAGGCGGCGAGAGGAGGAAGAGCGCTTGGAAGCAGAACGGCGAAAGGCCGAAGAGGAGCAAGAGAAGCTGGAAGAGGCGGCGGTGCTGCGAGCATCTGCGAGCACTATCAAGACACATGGTGGGGTAGAGCAGTGGTCAGCCAAGAAGGCTACATAGGCTGCACATGAGCCTGAGTTCCAGGGTTGACTTTAGCAGAGCAGGATCGCTGTGTGTGGTGTCATGCTGCAAGCAAAAACGATTCAAAACAGGTGTCTGCCAAAGAGGCTCTTCAGGACAAGACCATGCAGGTGCCGGTTGTGCTTTCTGCATCTTCGCGGTCCCGTTCTTCGTCAAGCCTTACTTCGCGCGTTCAGGCCGCACCGCGACGACGTCGAGGCCCGACCGGGGGTCTCTGCCGTGTTGGCGGTGGCGGCGTGAGCTTGTCGGAGGTGGCTTCAGCTCGGTGGCCTCGAAGACGGAGCCGGAGCTTGCAGCTCCAACCTCCACTCCCGCTCTGGCTCCGGCCATGCCGAGGTGCAGACCGGGAGAGGGGGTTCCGGGCCGCTCCTCCCTCTTTTGTCGGTGAAGAAGATACTCCCGGCTCTATGCGTGTTGGAATGCAGGAAGGAAGGATGGCAGGGAGCTAGTCGAAGGCAGGAGGGGCTGTGGCCAGCTGCTGGATGCCGGTTCCGCTACCCTCGAAGCTGGTCGGCTAATTTTTCTGCCTCGTTCCACCCGACGTGGAAACCGTGATGCCGCATTAGGCTGCATGCTATCTGCCGCCCGAAAAGGAAGCTGATGATGCGTACGATTGGTAAACGTGGAATGTGGGGCGAGTCTGCGTGATGCTCGTATTTCCTTGGCACACACGAGACCGTGGACCTCGATCTCCACTACACCGACGTCAACCCACACAGCCCGAAGCACGACACGGCTGATGTTCGGGATGCTTATGGAATTATTGGTGTCCTTGCTCACCTGATGCTTTCATGACATTCCTGTTCTGGTCATGCCGGCAGAGAAGAACAGACATTTGAACTGCCTTGCTTCTCTCGTCACTTTCCTCGGCTCATGCCTGTCGAACGATGCTTCTTTGGGGGCCTGCTTGTGTTCTTGGGGTGCTTTTCCCCCTGCTGAAACAGGTTGCCTGTGAAGCCAGTTGTGCGACTGCGGCCCACGAGCATCCACGCCAAACTCGGGAGCATGACAGGGAACTCATGGGAAACAGACACAGTCCAAGTTTAGCTCCCGAAACCGACAGGCCTGAGCAGATCAAGAAGCAGGACTTCTCTGGCATACCGGCCGAGGCGTCAGCATCCAAAGTATGAATCCAGATCTTTTGCACGACGCTTCTGTTCATGTCGCTGCGGTTGCCGCTGCTCGCAGGAACTGCTGCCTACTCCGGCACGGCAAGCTGCACGCCTGCAGAGCGAGAAGTCGGAGGAACTGCCCAGCCTTTTGCACCTCATGGTATGGGTTTTCTGCCAGGGGGCGCCACCAGAACAGAATGACTGGTGGACGGGTTCGCATAAAAGAAGGTGTATCGTAGAACGGGATTGCTCGTAGACGTATTGACCCTGCCTTTGCAAGTTGACATGCTCAGTCCATCTTCCAGAAATGTCAGCTCGGTTGAAAGCTGTTGCGAGATCGGCATCTCCCTCGACTCTGTTAGGGCTTCATGCGAGGGATCATTGCTACAGAATGGCATTGCTGGTTAGCTTGTTTACGGTCTTAGCCACAGCCTGGGCTGCTAGGGTGCGTTTGGGCGCTGCGGACGTCTCTGGTCTTCAGCGAACGTGGCGTACAGTAGTGTCAGTTGTGGAATGGCTTACGATGTATGTCTGCCAGACCTGAAGCACCACAAGCTTGAGCTTTCATTCTCTCCAACAGCTGCATAAAAATTGGCATGCTGATGCGTTTCGTATCTTTTTGTGCCAGGAGAGTGCAGACATTCCATCCATGGAGGCCTCGAAAACATCCTAGCATGCTGCACTGCCCAGCGACAGACCGCCGATGTGTTGTGAGTGTCTCAGGCCTTGCTTGCCATGCTGGGCGAACACCCGCCTGAAGATGCAGCTCGCGAGGAGTCGTGAGTCGTCCCCAAGAATTCGTCAAAGCAGTTTGCGACTGCAGGAGCCGCAGTCGTCAACGATCAATGAACCCGAGCCGCCCCAGTCGGTGCAGGTGCCGTTGACAATTTTTTTTGTCGGATTTGGGGGGGGGGCGGGAATCGTCTTCCAAAGACCCTGGCAGGAGAAGCCGACGTCGCGCCGACGCCGAGGAGGTTCGACAAAAAGAGAGGTTTGTTCGCAATTGAATTAAAAAGTACTTGATGTTATCTTGCAGGATTCACTTCTGCGATCGGTGCTGGGCCTGGATCTGAGCTTCTGGGCTCGGCATAGGCCAGCCTTTGCTGGGCATTGCCAGACAGTCATGGGAGCTTCCCAGACGTTTTGGACCCTGACTTTATCAGGCCAGCAGCCGCGCAGGCGCGGTGCCTTGCCGTGTCGTGCCGATCACTCCTGGCTTTTGCGTTCGCTGTCTTGATCATGCCACATGATGAACTTCGTCATGTCATCACAGTAACAACGTAGCGTCCTTCTGAAGGAAGTCTTGCGCAAAGCAACTGAAATTGGCATTGTCAGTAAGCTTTGGCCTTTGGGAAGCCCTTTAGAAGCATACACCGTAGGGGCAGCACTCAAGTGGGACAGATTCACTTCAGTTTCTCAAACAGTGGAAAAGTGTCGCGCAGTGTTGCTTCAACATCTGGTTGCCCTTGATAAAGATGCGATGAGAGTGCCTAATGAAGTTGACTGCATGTATGTACATCTGTTGAAAATTTCCTGTAGACCGTGCGATGCACCTGCAGCTGTGAGGGAACATGCAGAAAGATTGGCAACGGAGCGATGCTTCATGGAAAGTCTGCAGCAGCACATTTCTGCGCACAAGCAGCTCAAGCGCGGCATCAGGCTGAAGCATCATGGACAGAGTTCAGAAACCACGCTTGGGAGACTTTGTACATACAGGTTTCGCGTGATTGATATTCCTGACTCTCTCGGTCAATGGTTGTGGTTCAGAGCGGCAAGCTTGCGCGGTGTGTCAACCGGTTTCCACAGGCGCAGACGGGATCCGCGACACTGCGGGAGAGCGAGCAGGACTCGGCAGATGTCCGTCCCACGTCAAATACTGTCTGGACACCTTGACAAAGGAAGTCCCTGCAACAGATGATGTTCCGTCCATGGAGGTGCTTTGACCAAGCTGGATGAAAGAGCAAGACAGAACTCGTATCTGCTTTAACAGCCGATAGTTTCTGTTTGCGCAGGCCCTGCTAGCCATGTTGGACGAGGCCTCATGCTCCATTCTTCGGACATGATGCATTAGAGTTTCAGGGCACCGTTTTGGTTTCTTTTGACATCTGTGTCCAGTCAGGATCGCGCTGGATGAGCTCTTCTTGGAGGCAGGGCTCTGCGATTCTACGTCTACCAGTAAAGATTCTGTAGCCTCGAACATGCACACCGACTAAGGCTTTGAGAGCCTATGTTCCAGTGCCAAGATCGTGTCATTGACCCGCAGTCCATGCCATGTGCTTGCTTCGGTTTTGCTGATGCAGATCTGCACCACCTCTGAGACGGCAGAGCTATCTCCGTGCGGAAGAGGCGTGCAAGCTGCTGTTGTTCCGGTTCCACTGGAGACGAAGTTCAAGGCTGCTTCGCAGTCATGCCAAAAAGCGCATGCCTGATTTAAATGCTCGACGAAGCCTTGGATGCGTCAACGCCCCTGCGTGGAAAACAGGGTGTGAGGCAGCAGGAGGACTCTCCGTCGCCGGTGTCTTCTGGACAAGCGACTTCAGCTGTGATGTATACGTGCTACGCAACGTGTACCATCGAGCAAGCCACTTCAATGCATGAACCAAACATCATGCTTGTCAAGGCTGACTGAATGGATCGCTGTCTTGGCCGTTGCGGTTCGATTGTGTCGAGGAACAAATTGGCCACACATGGAGCCTGCCAGCGGCAACCCGAACGTTTTGGCCAGGAACACTCCCAGTCCCGCCAGTCGCATGTATCAGCTGCAATTCATTCACAATGCTACTTCAAGTCATAAACACCATGCTTGCCATGCTCTTGGTATGCCAGCAAAGGCTAACACCTGAGTCAACACGAAACCCAGCCAGTCCTCTACGGTCCTCTCCTGTGGATCGGGGCCTTAAATGCTTCGGACCTTGAGATGGGTCTTCCAGCGTGATGTGCTCCGCTGCCACGCCCTGCAAGGGTGCCGCGCTCAAACCAGTGACCTGCATGAGGGAGATGTGCCGCACTCGCTCACAGCTCGCTCATGGCCTGTACCCAGGTGGGTGCCATGATAGACCGCATAGATGTGTGTGCCCAAGAGCAGTTTGGCCACGCGGGACTCGCTCACGAGCAGATGGCTGTCACATCACGGACACGTGTGCAAATTGTGAACTGAGGCAGCCACGTCCTCGAGCGAGCCCCCTGTCAGCTACGCTGAGGCCTCTCGACATCCACTTGCATCCGGGACTTGGGCCTACGCATGCTGGTAGCCTTCAGCGCTCACTGCTTGCATATGAAGCTGATCAGGTTTCCTCAGGCTACAGGCGGGCTGGGTACATCTTGGATGATGAAGAGGACAGTGTCGACCCAGAGCTGCAACTGCTAGGGCTGTCATGCAGGTAGGTGAGAAGACAATGCAGCGAAGGCTGTCCTTGTCTTGTCTCTTGTAGGAAGCAGCTCTCATAGCGGACTTGCAGATTCACGATTGCCTCATTGTGGGTACCAGCAAAGGCTCGTCACATAGGATCCGGGCGATGTCTTGCAGATGTTTGTTCTGGGCTGACTTGCAGTAAGGAGTCCAGTGTGTATGAGTTTTGTACGGGTACTCTGACGCCTTGTCGTTGTCGGTGTGTCTCAGAGTATTCAGCTTTCCGTAGGATGTGGGGCCAAGTCTGGCTTGCTACAGCCAGGCTTTACCACATTGACGGGCTTTCCCCGGGACGAGGCTGCGATGCTAGAAGTAGTGGCTTTTCTTGCCGTCAGCTTGGTGCCTGGCCGGTATGCGCTTGGCGGAGTGTTCTGCAGCCGGGTGCTTGATCGGATCTTGGTGTGCCCTGAACATGGTGGAAGCCAGTTGATGGTGTTCCTGCCTCGGCCTCCGCAACAGCAAGAGCAGGGACTGGGGAAGAGCATACCGACACAGGGCAGCATGCAGTGGCTATCGGATTTTTACATTTTCGTTTGCACAATTCGAGGCCCTCTCCATTGGACGGCTTCACTGTCACATGTATTCGTGCTAACAACCTTGGCTGCCAGGCACTCGGGCAGAACTGCCGGATGATGTTGAAGGGCGTGCCTGAGGCTCGTGGTAGGTTCGCGAGACGTTGCTAGAATACCAGAACGTGTATAGGCAGCCTTCGTGCCCGCTGCCCCCAAGTCATGCTGTTTTCATGCCAGGTGGCCGTGTCCAAGTCTGCGAGAAAGAACCTTCGTGACTTTTGCCGCATGCCGGATGCTAAGCATATAGTCCTTTGTGCAAATAGTTTGAATATATGTGCATGGGCAGCAATGGGGCACCCTAGTAGCCCTCGGTCGATGAAGGCATCCGCCTTGCATTCAGCCGACGCACAGGTGCAAAATCAAGAAGCTC
This sequence comes from Symbiodinium sp. CCMP2456, assembly GCA_905221635.1. Lineage (NCBI taxonomy): Eukaryota > Dinophyceae > Suessiales > Symbiodiniaceae > Symbiodinium > Symbiodinium sp. CCMP2456. Next base: position 156,485 of record CAJNDV010007113.1, on the reverse strand, counting down.
GATTACATCTCCGAGGCTTTTGAAACATTTCTGCACTTTACACGTCGGAATGTATGACTCGCTTGAATTCCACAGAGGACCTCGGCATAGGGTTTGGTCCGGTAACTTTCTTGCGGCGCAGGTCACGTCGCTGCAGCCCAACAGCCGGAAAAATGGGTCTGGACCTAAGCGTGCTGCCATAAGGGTAGCCACACTGGTTCGGCAACCAGGCGTGAAGAAACTGCTGCTTTGTGCCAGCTAATGCTGTCGATCCGCACTGCGGTGGCAAGACCCGACATTCAGGTTTTGCAAAGTGAGCTGTTTCCGTTTTCTGTGCCTGCTGTTCGTGTTGGACGAGTGTAGGAGTCCCGAAGCTCTTGTGTACAGGCATGTGCACCCGCGCACACGCAAACAGCAGGTCTTAGCACCTTCTATCATGACTTCCATTCTTTTAATCATGATGCCGAGGACTCAGTTCGTCAACTTTTTTCTCGTTGGCCTCGTCCAGGCCGGGGATGCAAGGCTCCATAGGACCGGGCATCCCGAAAGCAATTGCTCATGGGTTTAGGGCCGTTTAGGGTTTAGGACTGGTTTTCAAGAACTTACAGGTGGCAGCGGTTATGCTCAAAGTTAAAGGACCTGGTGATTGCCCTGATGCCCATACATGCTAGGCCACTAGGCTGAGTCGCTAAACGGCTATTTGGGCTGGAAGTTACGTCTCTGCATTTCTAGGAGGAGTCGACCGGAGCCGTAGGATGCCACCAGATGAGCTTCTGGCAGGTCGGCACAGACAGATACCTGCTCGGTGTACAGAGGTGGAGACCTTGTGCCTTATAAGGGACGCATCTCATCTCATTGTCGCGCGACGGTGTCACTCAGGTCTGTTGGCGAAGGGCTTTTCGTGTCCCTCAATGGCCGGATGATGGAAGAGGCCGCATGGAGTGGGAGTATCCGGGCAGGGGAGGTTGAAAGGCACCTTACCCTGCCGTTGTTCATGTTTCCGTCTGTCATCTGTGATATCCGGCATGCCAAGTCCCTGACCTTGAAGTTCAGCATGATCCAAACTTAAGCCCTTTGGTGGGGTTTCTGCGCATGAACGGAACAACAAAAGCGACATGTCGCATTCCTCCCAAGCCTTGCTGAAGTCAACGGAATCCGAGTTTCTCTTCTCCGGAATGGTGGGCAGGTCACTGAAGCTGCGCGAGAGACGTTCAAGCGGATTCGCCAGAAGCTTTTGAGCCTGGACTCCAGCTTAGGCGGGGTGGGGATGCGTTATTGTGCGACTGCCCATGCATCTTAGATGAGTCGCAGCAATTAGGTGTCATCTTTGGCATTTGATGTCATGTGCTTTCCCTGCAAATCGGTCGATCAAGATGTCAACATAACTCCGTTGGCTTCACTTCTGCAACGCGAGTGTGCGAGCCTGTAGATCAAGAGACGATCGTGGCAGGCCGGCTTTCGCATGTCAGCCAGCGGCTGGGTTTCACTTTCTTCTCCGAGCGGCTACAGGCGGGGGATCAACTTCGGCGTGCAGGAACCTTTGCAGAAAGCAGTCCACTGCAAGGATCACTGCTTGCTACTCAATGGTGGTCGGACGGCGATGCGCCGTGAGCCGCAGGACGCAGTCGAGAATCGCTCATTTGAAGTAGAGCGGGCCTGGAAGCAGCAGATCACGAGAACTCTGCCAGGGACTAGGCATTTCTGCGTAGGTGTGTGTGCGTGGGTTTCACGACATTGCAGGAGCTTGCTACCAACTGCCGGGAACCCGGCCGGCTGATTGCGGTCTCTGCCGGTTTTTGCAGCTGTTGCCTGCAGCCTTTGGAGTCCTGAGGTTTGGTCTTTGGCAATGCACCCGTAAGGCGCACGGACGCAAAGCTTCCTGCCATTCGCGCTTCTGTGGTGCAAACCCACGTAGATTCCCAAAAGCCCGCGCAAAAAACAGTAAAAATCGCCCCTGCCATGTCGGAGCATTGAGCCGCAGGATGACGCCCAACGGGCTGTACTTTGCCGTGCGCATTGAGGATGCTGTGACAACATTCGAGGGACTGCCCATTGCCTCGGGCTCAGCCAAAGATCTCAACCAGCAGTGTAGCAATGTATCCTTGGCAGCAGGTGTAGCTGATGATGTTCTTGATGAGCGTTCGCAGAGGTAGCTCTTTGAAAGCTATATCGCAGTTTACTTCCAGCGGACACCAGTGAAGCTGGAACCCTATCCCATGGTGAAGCCATGAACCAGATTCTACAAGCAGAGCATCAAAGCCAGACGGCCTTCCAGCTGAAGCATGGATGTGGCTGGATGACGACTTTTATTCAACCGCTTTTGCCTTAAAGATACGCCAGCAAAGACAGATCTACTTACCGTACAGCCTGCTGTCGCGGCGGCTACCCACCATCGACGACGCCCTCAGATAGACCTAGCAACGCGCTTGACAACAATCGCCATTTATCATTGATGGTGCCCGAGTTCAGGGTTGCAGGGCCTCGCAACAGCAACCTCAGTATCGCACAAGGATGCCGTTGTCCCATACACGATGCCGCGACTCTTGCACACCCCCACAAGTCATCACCCGCATCTCCGAAGGATGGCTGTCGGGTCTGGCCTCAGTACAGTCCAGACACGCCCACTCACAGCTCTACTTCCCATACTCATGTCTGCAGCAGCTGAGCGTGGTTTTCCGGGTATATGCTGGAAGCTGCCAGTAACACACTCCTCACCGCCACCTTCCGTTCTTTTCGCGCAGATAAGAAACTCGCGCGAGTGCATAGGTCCGATCAAACTTTTGCAAGCTTTCCCGCTGTTTGGTGCGACCGGCATCGACAAGCTACAGTGCAGATTCAATAGCATGGCCTCCATCATCTCGACGTCCTGGCATTGGTCCTGAGATGTCTTGAGCAACCATGCCGGGGGGTGACCAGTGATGTTGGTCAGCTCGGAGTTTGACAAACCCTGATCGATATCAACTACCAGAGCCGTGCACAAGGGAGAGGTATGTAGCAGCTCCCGTAACTGTGACTCTTGACGCTGTGCTTAAACAAAAAAGCTGCTTGGCATCAGATGGGCTTCACTCGCCGCAAGCCGGTGGACCAGCCGAGTCTCTACCCAACGGTTTGCAGGCCTGGAGCAGCTGTGCCCTGTAGGCTGAGGAGCATGCAGTGTTTAGGAATATAGCCACATAGAGGCTCTACGCCTTTTGCAGTGAACTCGAAGTCTCCTGTTGCACTCACTGGTTTTGCCGTGTGCTCCGGCTGAGTCTCGGCCTGATTGAAGTGATGCAATGTACCGCAGCCTATGGCTCATGCACAAGCGGCAGTGCGAAGATTTCACACTGACAAAGGACCGTGACAGGGCTTAGTCTATCAGGCGGGACTTGAAGTATGATGGTTGTGGCTGCAGTGAGCAGATGTGCTGCTGACCCTCAACATCTGCTCTCTCAGTCGTGTCTTATCTGCAGGTCATGACAAGTTTGAAGTGCAAATCTGCCTGATGGCTGGCTTCTGACGTAAGAGCTGAGGCGGCAGTGACTTGTGTCACAACTTGAACTTTCTGGTGGCACGACAATGGAAACTTCTTGACCGGACATGGAGGTGCAGTGCACGGCTTCAGACAGTAGCTGTTCTGTGTGCAGCTGCAATTGTGTCAGGACAAAGGTCCAGAGGAGGCTTGGGAAGAGGAGGAGTGCGAAGAGGAGTGGCAGGAGGAGCAAGCTGAGAATGAAACTTGGACAGAGGAGAACTGGGACTTGAGGGAAAAACAGGAACATCAAGAACACGGACAGAGCTGGGAGGAAGCACAAACTGAGTTGATGGAAGATGAGGAAGAGGACAGAGTTAGGGTGAGCTAGTTTGCTCAGTGCATACGGCTCCCAGATGTTGCAACCGCCTGCTGACTCCTTGTAACACCTGCTCGAAGGATGTAGAAGAAGAAGACCTCGAGGAGCCATGCTGGATAGACGCTGCAGCTGCAGAGGTTCGCTGTGTAGAATGCTTGGTCCCCAAATAAGGATTTCAGAAGTGCTTCCCTTCGTCTTCGGACCCTCAGCTTAGGACGAACTCCAAGATTGCCGCTCCGTTTGTGACGTCTTGCTTCAAGCCGCATGGCATAACTTGCTTTCATCTGTACGAAAGCGATTTAGGAAGTAGACATTGGTTGCTGTGAAATTGCTGCTGCAAGAGCTATTTTCCTGTTGATCAGGGTAGGCTGAATTCCCATTTTGGAAGGTGGATGCCATCGCCGTGGACGTGGAGGGCATTGACTTGGGCCGTGCAGGTGAGATCTGCATCATCCAGGCGGGCTACCAAGCCATTTTTGAAACCTGTGGAATCTCCCCTGTCACTGTCTCAGCGACTGAACCTGGGCGAAGATGCAGGTGTCAACGCGGATGCGACAGGTCTACCTCTTTGACATTACCGCTTTGGGTCGAGCGGCTTTCCAAAGTGGCTTGAAGGCTCACCGGAATCGAACATGTGCCTTTACGAATTGCGTGGTGAAGGGTGTACATCGACGGCACCGCAGTAGCATGATTCGCAGGAATTGCTGGAGAGCGAAGATGTCGTCAAGCTTTTCTACGACTGCCGCAGTGATGCGGATGCCTTGCACCACCTGCATGGAGTTCAGCTGACCAATGTGCGACTCGCATGAACTTGCTTCCTGTTCGCTTATTGAAAGCACGTCACTACCTGCCTCACAAAGAGATTTGCAAGTAAACATAAATTAAGGCTTAAGGAAGCAGCCGATGGTTTATCTAAAGCTCTGCTACTGCCTGCAAGATGAGATAGTCTCTACAAAGAGCTTGCATCGTACAGCCCCCGCTCTGTGTCGGAATTTCCGCGAAATCACCATGATCACCGCATAAAAACCGACCTCCGACGCGTCCTCTTAGGTTGGATCTCCAGGTGCTCTTCACCCATCAATCGGGCCAACGGTCAGGTCAGCTTCCTGGAATGGCCAAAGCGCGGCACAGCTGAAAGCTAGGAAGCTAGGATGGGTGAGGCTAGGAGATGCCACCAGCACCTCTGGTGAGCTTGTTTGGAGGTTGGAGGCTTCAGGGCTGCGGAAGGATCTTCTCGTTGGTCAGAGCCTGCGCAGCAGCAGCTTTGCAAAAGGGCAGATGTGTCGTGCCGATGCAACTCCAGTCAGCTATTCTTGAGGCTTGGGCAAGTTTTGTCCTACGAGGAGCACCAGGCCATGCACGCGCCATCTGTTCAGATCGCACGTGCTTGCTGAAGCTTACCATCTGTCTTTGCTAGGAGGCAAAAGGCGTCAAAGCTGCCGGAACTGGCATGTTTGCGCCTGAAAAAGGTGGCAACATCCAGGCGGGAGTGCTCTAAGCAAGGATTGCGGCGGGGTCGAGACTGGCTCGCTCTTCTTCGAGTCAGAGCTCACTAGTCTCTGAGGGATCTTTCGCAGCAGCCATCGTGTACAAATCGGTCTTCGATGAAGGGAAGTAATATTGCAGCGGCACAACGACAGTTGCTCTGGCAAGTGCTATGGACATCCAGAGCAGATACACGCAAGCCCATACCTTGTCAGGTTTGGAAACTTCGACCACTGCCCCAGTTGCTGGTGCGGTACTGTGCCCAGGACACTGTATTTGTCGTGTCTGCATGGCACTTTGCCGCTTTGGCAGCGCCGCCCCACTCCAGTCTGCAAGCCTAGACTGGCCTAGACTCGAAGCTCTTAGTGCTGCAAGTTACAACAGCCTCAGAAGCACCCTACTTTGTCACCCGAAGGGTTCCGTCTAAGGAAAAGGTTCCCTCGTAGCCAAAAGCTCAAGCTACAGAGCATCAAAAGCACCCCACTCTGCGGAGGGGGAGGAGGAGGAGTAGGACATAATCTGAACACCTCCAGTTTCGAAGACCTTCAACATGTGGGCCATTTTCTCCAGCCGTGACCGTAGTAGTGTTTGGGAGTGGCCCGCCCTTGTCCGATTCCGTCAGGATGTCCGGCACCTCTTCGCCATGTGGGCAGCTTGGGACTCGCTGAGTCATCCCGAGCTCCGGGAGATCTCCGAGGATCGGATGCGACGGCGGATCGAAGCTCGGCTGAACATACGACCGGCCCCGTCACATGCATCTCCTCCTTTTTCGGTGCTGAGGAAGGAGCCCATCCGCCGGAGAGCCGCTCTGCAAGTTTGAGCATGGGAGGTCTGGAAGAGAAGGCGCCCTCCTCGGATGTCGAGGTCCCTGGCTGGTGGACTTTGATCTGCCCCCGCCAGAGAAGCAGAGGCGAAGAGAAGCTGTGCTGAATTTGGAAAGCTATGAGCTTTACGAGAAATCCAAGCTATCTTTCGACGCACTGCGACTTTGCGAGAAGGGGACGCGAGAGGGTCTGTGAACCTGGCGAGGGCAGCAGCTGGGAGACCGCTTCGATGTTTCCATGTCTTCCGAGCACCTTTGAGCTGCTTTTGCTAAGGCAGGCTGATGCTATCAGCTGCCGCACTGGCATCCAGTGCAAGCTGCCAAAAAGTGCTGGAGACTGCCTGTCGCTGTGGATGTGAGATCGCATCGTCCCTGTACATCCCCTGATTTTGCCACAGGTGTTTGGGCGCGAGTGTTCTGGTGGGAGCCTGTGGCGAGGCTCGAAAGCGGTTCTTTCACGGCTGTGCAGCTGCAGGATTTTGTCATCTGCAACTTTGCGGATTCAGACGAGAAGTTGAAAAAAAGCGTTGGCTTTTGTGGGCAGGCCTTCGCCCGCGATCAGATCGAGCACTTCCGGATCGGCTTCAAGCAGCCTCCGCAGACAGAGGCGTGTGTTGCCCTCGTGATGCCAAAGGTTGCAAATGAAAGGTGATGTGTGCCCCGACCAGCAAAACAAGAATGGTTCAACAGCGAGGGCAAAGGCCCGCAGCCCGCTGACTCTTCTTCTTCGAGCCAAGATGCCATTGCAACTAGAAACCAGTTGAAGCTGTAGAAGTCTAATTCTCCTTAGTTTTTGTAGCTTGGAGAGTGCAAGACATGGTCCGCACGCAGGCAGATTAGCAAACACGAGCTTAGATTCAGTTCTGTGCAGCCCAGAGATGGGCTCCTCGTACTCGCACATGCAATGATACGCCGGTTGAGTTGCGCGGGGGTCCACCTGGCTTGGGCCTATAACTGGCCGGAAGCAGGCAACTTCGACCTCCCTGGTTTTCAGACTGTTAGTACTCAAGCACCATTTCAGCCCGAGCCCGCGGCACCGCCGACACCGTCGGAGCTGCCTGATGCGATCGATCCTTCCATGTGCCAAGACTTTGCGCGACTCCGCAGTCAAGTAGCAAGATCGCCTTTGAGGACATACATGCAGAACTTTGGTACCTGGCTGCGCGAGAGTCCCTACCAGACTGCAATTGCGCTTGGAGCCTTGGCATGTGGCTGCGTCTGTGTGTGGGATGGACCACGACTTTGGGAAAACCTAGTAATCGCTGGCTTTTCCCTTGGAGCTGCCTGGCTGGCGCATTTCGAAACCGACCGAAATCACTTGGCCCCCAACATGCAATCGGGGCTTGCGCTGATGCTCGCGGCCGGGGTGATTACTGGGTTAGCGGTGCACAGCGGCTTCGAGGGAACCCAGGTGGTCATTGGTGCTGCCGCAGGTTTTGCGGCGGCAGCCTACTGCGGGGTGGGGGCGGGGGCTGAGGCCATCGACAAGAGTCTGCCAGGGATCTCACTGACCTGGTGCTGTGCGGGCTCCAGCTTCGGAGCCTGGGTCTTGGTGACCTGGAGACGACCCCTTTTGGCCTGCTTGGCCCCGCTCCTGGGCAGCTTCCTCGTGGTTTCGGGGGTGGGGAGCCTGATCTCCTTCTTCGACATCGACGCCTTGCCCCAGCAGGGAGCTCCTTGGTCGGTGGAGGCTTCTATCCTGCTTGGGCCCTTGGGTACGCAGGCCCTCACGTGGCATTGCCTCTGCGCGCTTCTGGCAGCATCAGCTCAGAATTGCGGCCGCAGAGCCTTGGCCGTCACCGTGATGATCGCCTATGTTGTGCTGGTGGCATTGGGAGCTTTGATCGTGGGCATCGAGTGCAAGGATACACAATCAGAAGCAGAGGGGAGGGAGTGCCCAGAGCATCTGGCGATCGTTGGTCGCTGGCAATGGCAGTTGTGTGGCTGTACGGCATGGGCAGCACTGGCAGCCTTCACAGGTTGGAGACAGTTGGGTGCGCTTCAGGTCTACCTCTCCCGAAAGCTCAGCAGGAGGACGTCGCGTTCCCGAAGCAGCTATGCCGCTCTTGATGAGACTCCGCATGCTGCTAACGTCGAGAGTGGCTTGCAGACGTTCGTGACGCCAGGATACATGATGACTGCGGGACCACAAAGGCTATCAAGCTTTGTTCATTCGTTTCCGCATCGTCGGCTTGGCACCGTCTGAGCCACAGCTTTACGAGATCATCAGCCTGCACAGGGCGCATCGATGCGAGAACTGCAAAGCCAGTTCACAAGCAGAAATGCAAAGGAAAAGTGGCTGCTGCACCACCTGGCGACGAACGTGTAGTAGGCAATATGAATACGGCCCTGGCAAACCATAGCATGAAATGGATGCCTGGGGGAACCGTAACTCATTGTGATACCAGCTAGGTTGTACACTGAAAGTACGTTCCTGGACCTGTTTGACATGATTCATACCTTGTGCGGGTGTGCGCTTATCTTCGGCTTCGACAGAAGCTGTCACTGCAGATGATACGGGATTCGTTAGGCTCAGGCGCGCAACCTTCCTGCGACGTGCATGTGATTACCAACCTGCATTCTGCGTGTTGACTGCGAACGCTTGCGCTTATGTTGCACAAGTTGTGGCAGGTTGCCTCCTGGTCCACACAAGCCGACGTCCCACCGCACAAGCGAAGGCGCGGTTGGAAGTTGTAACAAAGAGAGTCTCCTTCCGGGAGCACGGCTAGCCAAAGTCAGTTCGCTGCCATGACCATCTGCCGCAGGGAGAGGAGTTCCTTGTCAACAGTTCCACCAGCTGTCACATCTAAGTGTCCGCAGCAGATGTCTGGAGTGCAAGCATTCAACTATAACCATTGTGTCACAACATCGAAATGCAAGCCATCAACTTGCACTCACAGGAATGAGTGGGGGTCATTATGTTCCACGCCAAAGAAAGAGATGACAGTCGCAATTTCGTGCATTTCGATTGTAAATTGGCAAAGCGAGAATGCGCTTGGACAGATCCGGAGATACAGTCGTTCCCATCCATGAAGTCAGCTTCACTTGCTTCTGAAAAAGATCTGGAAGACCTCGACATGATTGGCTTAAGCTTTCAAGTACAATGCCTACTGTACCAGTGAATGTACGGGATCCACGAGGCTGTTGATGCAATCCGCAATGTAAAGTGGTCACGGGCTCTGCCTTTCCTTGAAAGATGGCTTTAGCCAGAAGTTGAATAGCTGTTTTCTGGAACGTTTGCTTCCCTGCACATGTAGGCATGTAGGGATGCAAGCGTGTGTGTACGTGTGCATGAAGGGATGCATGCATGATGTCATGCATGTATGTTTGTGCATACATGCACAGCAGTTTTTGTGATGCTGTCTTTCGCGTCTTCTGTCCCGAGCTCTATTCTGAATTCTGGGTCGCTTGACCCCTCCAGATCTTGAGTTAGGGCGCCATTAGCTGCCTTGGGCTTTAGCTGTTTTGCATGCTGGACCCTCATCCCTTTTACATTGTTTTTCAGTGACCAGTACCTGGCAGGGCGCCGGTGAGTGTGAACCCGGGCGACGTGTTTGGGTTCCAGACTCGATCAGCCTTTGAAGCAGTGTGCATGCATCTGCAGTCGCTGTACTACGGAAGCGCGACATAGAGTGCGGCCACCCCCCATCCGATAAACCTACACTCCGTTGCGTGCAAGTGAACACCAGGTGCCTGTACACGATGGAGGGCCGGCTGCAGCTTTGGAGGCTTGGGAGTGTGCTTGCAGGATTGAATGCACAGGGCCCTTTTGTGCCTTTTGTGCACGGAGACAGCAGAATAAGCACCGTATCAAAATCATCTTGCGGAATTTTTTAGGTGGGGAAGCAGCTGTGCCTCTGCCAGGAATGGCTCCCAGGTCTTGGACTTTGACGTGGGCCGTCCCATCCAGCAGGCATGAACCCAAGAGTGATAGTTGAGGCCCCTACATCTGGGTTTCTACAGGGGCAAGCTGGCATGAAGAATCAATGTGCCCGCAAATATCGCGTAAATCTGATACCCTTAGCCCTTGACCTCAAGCCCTGTATAAACCCTACGCCCTATAATGTGCACCAGACTGCAGACCCTCATTTACTTGGCAGTGCCAGCTGTCAGGGCATTTTAGAGCTTGCATGTTGAAAGTTGAAAGTTGCCAGGGCGCTGACTACTATGCAGTGATTGACGTTTGTCTGGCTGCGTGCGCTGGGAATCGAGTTGGGGAAGTGTGTCCCAGGCATGTCTTAGTGTGCAGGGGTCCAGCTGCCAGGTACTCCGTCAGCCTTCTTCCGCATTCCAGCCCAAGCCAGTACTCAGAGTCCACGGTGCCGCTCCAATACCCCGGTATGGAGTGTTACATGTGGTGAACACGGCTGTGCTAGCAAGACCATAGGCGCTGCACGGATTGCACGATGAAGTCAAATGCCGTTCCAGCTCTTCGGCTTACATCACTGTTAGTGAGAACTGAGCCAAAGTACATCGGCTGTTAGCGTTTCGAGCATGATTGACCGACCTATTCTTTGCGAAACGCTGTAATGATCGTTGAAATCCGCAAGTTCGGCACTGTCCGGTGCCTGTCGGAGTGAAGGCTTCACCAAATACCATGGAGGCAGATTCCTTCAGGGAACTCTAAAATCTGCCTTGAAGCTTACTATAACATGCTATAAGGCTACAACTATATAGCAATGTACACCAGAATAGATATTAAGGGCCATGAGGTCGGCAGGCATGGCAAGCCGGGCCTGCCGCGCAATGGCCCTTCCCGCTGCATGGCCTGCACGAAGGCTGCACTTGGCCGCAAGCCCCGTCCTGAGCCTTAGCAGGGAGCCATGTCCATGATCAGTGATGATCAGTGATGCATTAGCATAATAGTTTGATCATAATATTAATATCAAGAAAGGTATTAGTATGAATGTGAATATTAGTCCTAATCTTAATACTCATATTGGTATTATTCATATTTTATATAAGTATATTGATATGAGTATCGCCCCTCACAGGTCCTGGGGGCACTCGCAGCTTCAGCTCGCAAAGCTCTTCTGAGGAGAAGAAGGAGGCCACTTGTCCGGCAGCATGCCGTGCAGGATTCCATGATGCTTGCGCACGCAGCAGAAATCCAAAGTGACGTGTGCTGCATGCCCAGGCAAAGCGTGCTGCACTCAGATGCGACTTGATAGGACATCGATTGTCGCCCAGCTAGAAGCAAGTCCCTCTTGTCGGTTGGCTCGCCTTCCCCCCTTTTGGCAACTATCGTCCACTCAGCGATTTGGGTGTCGCTCTGCCTCTGCTTGCGACGTCAAAAGTTCAAGGCAAGCCTGTGACCACCCTGGAGGAGGCGTCAGGGCCCCGACCCACACGGCCATGAGGGTGTACGGGCTTTGGAGGCCTTCGTCGGCCTTCGTCGAGTGCTCAGAGTACTGGAGGCTTTATCTGGCCAAGCTTGCGAACATCTGGACAGAAGCAGAGGCGTGGCTGGAGATTGATGAGCCCGTAGTAGGTGGTGACCGGAAGTGTAGCTTCACTGGACAAAAGTGCCATTGTTGCACTGGTTCGGTCAAACTGCTGGGTATCAATGCTGCTGAAGCAGCCCTGCCTCCATTTCATGCCAGCATCGAAGATCCAGTTTGTTGTTTGCAGGTCCAGTACCAGATCGCAGGGTCCCCGGACATGCAAGGACTGGTTGGTGCATGCATCCGCCACTCTTTGGCCTAGTCGGGGCGAGGTTCGAGGACCGGAGTTTTCCCGAGACAGCTCACCGTTTATGCTCGAGAACTTCTTTGAGGCCGGAAGTTATGTACCGTCAGAAAGGCCATGAACTGTGCACGAGGCGAGATGGCATTTTGCGCAAGTGGCTGGCTGCAAGCATGTATTCACGGGTACAAACGAGTCTATCTGTCCGTCTGGTTGTCTGTCTCCGTCGGTCGGTCGGTCCGTAGGTAGGTAGGTACTTGTAGGTACGTATGTGCGTAGGTATGTAGCTACGCATGTACGTATAAATGTATGTTTGTATGCATGTATGCATGCATACATAAAAATGCGGTGCAGATGTCAGGCTACAAAGTTGTACACATCGGTTGTGAAACTAGCTCTATTCGTTTGCACGCGCTGCAGCAACGCCCGGCCGATGGTGTCTCAAGCAATAGTGCCGCAGAGCGATGTTTCATCATAACTCCACACAAATGCTGATGCCGGACACAGCAATGTGGACATGACCTGTCAAAGCGAGCCCAGTCTGGGCCGTCATGGCGTCAGTAGCCGATTGAATCGATATCTACTTTCTGTCAGCGGCCATGGCTCGTACCCGCTGGCTGTGCCTCTCGCTGCTGCTCTACGGAGCTTTGCGGGTGAGCCAGGTGGCGGTGCCAGTCATCTGCCGTAGGACGTGGCTGTCGTACTGTTCTAATCAATTATTTGCTTGTATCCGTCGGGTCGAAGACTTGGTAGGGATGCATCGGAGGGTTATTGGCACGACTTGACCCGTCGGGCTCCTGCTGATGGCGCCAGGTGACATTCCTGGGCCCACAACCTGCCCAGCCAGCACGCACAGCGATGGCTGCAACGAAGAGGAAGGGAGCAGCGAAGAAGGGAGGAGGACCGTGAAGAAGACAGCAGAGGGAACAAGATGCGGCTTTTCTTGGAGTTCCCTGCTTTGGATGCCTTCGATTTCCACCTATGTCGCCGTCCCAAAGACTGCTTAGAACTTAGAATGTCGGATTCAATCGGACTCGGCCGCAAGGAACCCGGATCAGTGTTTGCCCGATCGAGCTTGAAAAGCAAATCGAGTCGCCACGCGCGGGTGCTGAGCAACTGCCATCTCTGCCTCAGACATTCAACGATGCTTGGAATGGTGCTTCACAGCTCTGCCGAAAGACCATTACAAGGCATGCGCACTGGAATACTTACAATAGTGACGGCAAGGGACACGTGCACGTGCATGCGATTGGCTTGTATACTCCTGCAAACTCACTTAGCCACGAAGGCACTTTAAGCTTGACCAAGCGATTGAGCGGTATCGTGCGCAGTCGCCGCAAGACTCCACGTGATGCGCCCCGGAAGTCCCACCAAACGAAACGAAAGGGGAGCTACATAGTTTTCTTTGTGAGCGGCATGACGGCATTACGCAAAACACGCGCGATACCCGTTCAACTTGTGCCGTCTGTGATTTTGGGGCACGCCGAAGCGGGGTCATCTCAGACTTGAGCTCAAGGCTCAAACCCTCAGAAAGGGAGACAGAGTGCGGGAGCAAGGGTATAGAGCTGAGTCGTTCTCTTTGCCCAGCTCTGCAGGAAAATACCGAGGTGTGGTGAACCCCAGGCTTCGGAGCTTCATCCAATCAAACGAATACCGAGAGCTTCTGACCTTACTGAAGAACGTGAATGACGAGGGCGTCCTCGATGATTTCTTGGCCAAGGCAGAGACTTACTGGCGACTCGGCTTGCACGTTTCTGTCCTTCTTGACATCCTCCTTCTTGTTGCTTGGATGCTTAATCTGGCAGGATGGACATCAACATTTTCCAGCTGGCCATGGAGGAGCAGTCGGGTGGTGGTCGCGGTGTCGTGGCTACTGTGAAGAAGGATTGGCCCAAGATTTGGCCCCCCCAGCTGGAGAGCAATCGCATGTACGCCTTTGACTGCTTCGCCAAATTCTGGGGGAGAGCCTTGCCAGCACTGGCATGGCCTGTCCGGCACGCATATATATATATATATATATACACATTAAGATCCTACAAAAAAGGTTCTGACATCTAAAAACCTGCAGCGTTGCCTTGACCAGCTTAGGACTGGAGCGTTCCAAGCTGGTGGATGATGTCATGTCCGAGGTCCTCCCCGACTTGGGTAAGGACTACAACGAGAAGCTCGAGAGCCAGGATCAGCAAAAGCTCATGAAGATGTCCGATGATGAGCGTCGTGACGAAATCATGAATCGTCTCGGAGGCTCACCAATCGTGGCCCAGTATGCTGGGCTGAGCAGGGAGGATCCCGAAGTGAAAGCTATTGGATCCAAGATGGCACCCTTCGTGGCAAAGTTCGTCTCTATCCTGGAGCGAAAAGTGTCCACGCAGACCGAGTCCCTTGGTCAAACTGTGGATTTTGTTGTTGTCGGCGTCATAGCAGTAGTGGTCCTGATTGGCCTGAGCTTCGCTGGTATTATCAAGATTCCTGACCCAACGTGGTGAGCAGGCTTTTCTCTCAATTTTCCGGATGCTTTATGCTGAGTCTCACCACCCGCTGTCTTCAGAAGCGTACGGGCATCCCATGGGTATCGAAATACTGCGGCGGCCAGCAGCTGACCTCATTACAGGTTGTATGTCTCAATGTCCCCTCTTGGCTTGATGCCATGAGGGTAGTTGTCAGAATTATGGTCCCTTTTGGGGTACCCCAAATAATAGGTGCCGTATTATAATAAGGTCCCACAAAGGGACCATCATTTTGACAACCACCCATGATGCAGGTTGAGGATGAGCCGTATGAAGCAACGGCTTCCAAGGCCAGGTGGTGATACCGCAGGACCTGCAAATAAGTCTTAATAGACGATAATATACCACAACATAGTATACTATAGCATACTACAATCATTTGCAATAGACTATGATGTACTATAACATACTATAGTAGACTGCAGAGGCTACTTCTTTACAAAGCCGGTCGCCCTCGCAGTATCGAAATGCAGAAAATCCTGTCGTCCACCTGCAGAAGCAGCTCGACGTCGGGGGCGCGGAGGGCGAGCGGGAATGGTCCCTGGCCTAGCACCCAAAGTAGGAGAAGGAGCGGTGAGTCATGACTGTGCTGGTGCTTCTTAAGTACTGGCTGCAGGCCAAACACCAACCCGACAGTCCACGGGACCATAGAGAAGTGCCCCACCAACTCGACATTACGTTGGGGATGTCAGGACTTCTGACGGATGTAGCAGTGTTCTGTTGGTCCGCACATTTGATCGGGAGTTTCGCACAAGGCTTGGCAGGATACTACACTACTTCGTGTTCAAGGCCTCGCATATTCCGACGGAGCGTTAGTGAGGTACTTCCGGCCTGACCTTCCCCCGAAGTTTTGGCATGGGGGCAAGGAGCCTGCCCGAGAATGTCCAAGCTGATAGAATGCATGTCGTTTCTGCTTTCGCATTCTTGTGTGGGAAATCGTCCATCAGCATGGTAACTCTGGCAAGCATCGAGGAGTGGCTTTCTTACGTCGAAGGCTGCGGGCATGGCTTCCCGAGTCAGGTTGTGCAGCAAGGTTGGTCTCAGAGAATTTCTCGGACCCCAAAGAGGATTGGACACAAGTCAGGTGCGGGGTTCGAGTACCACGACAGACTTGAGTCTGCAGTAGCCTGTTTGGAAAGGCACGGGCACTCGAAAGCGCGCGTCGGCTCACGTGGCTTCGGCCTAAGCTTGGGAGCTGTGCCAGAGAGAGGGAGAGAGGGCAACATCCATGCGCTTCTTCTTGCTGCCGACCGGGGGACCATATCTTTTTAGTAGTGCTTCCTCCCCGACCGTGCCCTCAAACAGGGGCGCGCCTTTCGGCGCAGGGAGCCTTACCCCGGAGTGAAGTGAAGTGAAGCACACGTTGACGAAGAAGTCATCTTTCCAAGGTGCTCGTCCGGGGCACCGGGATATTTCGTGTCAACGGAGAGCAGGACGAAGTGCAAGTGTGGGTCTTGCTTGCGTGCTGCCGTTCTTCATCAGCCGGAAGGGTCCTCGAAAAACTCTGCAATTCGGGACCTGCCAGCGAGGACATGTACTCACGATGGCCGCAGATTTACAACCGTCGGGTTGCTCAGAAAGGCTTCGTGTCAATGTGCATTTTACATGACGCCCGCTGCGTTGGCAGAGAATACCTCAGAGCCTGCTTGCCCATATCGAGCTCCATAGTTGAGCAGTTTAACAGCTAGCGTGAGCGCCGCCTTGGAGCCGGCTCCGAGGGCCCTGGACCGGAAGAGCCAGGGGGGGGGGGGGAAACTACTGCGCGGGCCCGCGGCAAAATTGTAAAATCGGCAGGTCCTCCTACCGGACCTCTCGAATCAAAATTGAACCAGAAAGTCGGAACAAAGAGCTGATCTGGTACTACCATCATTACATGGTCCCATGGAACCTGACCGCGACACCCCCGTCCCTCCGGCCTAGAGCCATCCGAGGGGTCGATGTCTGCCAGCCTTTCAAGCTGACCGGTGCCTTGGCATAAGAACGCCTAAACCCTAACCCTAAACCCTAAACCCTAAACCCTAAACCCTAAACCCTAAACCCTAAACCCTAACAGGCCCTAAACCCGTAAACCCTAAATGAAATGTCTTATCTCATCTGCAAGGCACAGCAGGCCAGTACGATGTCTTTGTGGAGACCCGTGGAGGTGGTTTGAGTGGGCAGGCGCCAAGCCATCCATAGCTTTGACGATTCACATTTGGGAGTTTCCGAAATAAGGGGTACCTTATTTAGGGGTCCTTATAATAAGGATCATACTATTTAGAGTACTATATTAGGGTCCCCTATTTTCGGAAACCCCCATTTAGCATCTGGATTATGCAATCATGTGGAGGCCATTCCATGTACTGCGAATTCATGTTGCAGCCTTTGTGTTCCCCATTTGCACGGCTTGAGCGCAGTTTGGCCAGGCCGGGGCCACGCGCCTTGCGATCTCCCGAGCACTTTTTGAGGCAGTGACCTCATGGCCTTGTCAGTTATGGACTGAGTTCTGGACACGTTAGTCCGTTTGCGGTTTCTACCGATTACGGGTTCGGGAGGGGCCTGCCCTGGTACTGCGGTTCTTGCCGAACCTCGGCATTTTTTTAAAAACCCCCTCCCCTCCCCTGGCCTCCATGCCTCCATGCCTGGACATGCTCTATATTTCAAGGCCCCACCCTGCGTCCATGACCCCCGGACCTCTACTACATGCAGACGATTGCTTGATATCCCAGAGGTGCCACGTTTATGTACCAAGTGTGTTTTCTTAGTCCTGTAATGCGACTGTCCCTTTATGCATGTTTACAAGGGCGTGATGTTCTAAAACCTTTACACCGGGCAGCTATGGGGTGGGCACGATAGATAATCATATACGGATACAAGGGCTTTGGGAATGCTGTCGCTGGGCCATGCTCTGTCTGAACGTGAAACAAATGTTTCTTCGATGGACGAGTCGCTCGTGCCAGCTGAGGCCAACCCCAGTTGCCATGATGACCTACAGAAAGGTTTCTGTCTCCTGGAGGTGGAGCTCGGACACGTGTTGTATGGGCTCGGGACGGCACCAGACGCAAGTTTGTGTCAGCTGTTTCAATGAGCCATTGCTAAGCTTTCTTATTGGACTGCTTGCGGCCATCCCTGTTCTGTTCACACGCCACTGAAGGCTTTTGTTTCTGCATGTGTCCCTTTTGGCTCGGAGAAATGTTTACGTCAGGGAGGTAGCACTGCTGCTATCCATGGTCAGCCTCAGTCCACTGCCCTGACCCCTTCATGTCTCTTGCAAGCTCGTTTCCTGCAAACCTAGAGCACAGCTTCGCAGCATAAGCCACACCACGGAACCCTCAGCGGGGCCCTCCCCTTCAGCTATACGGCTATACGGCATAGGCCTAGGCTTAGACGGCCTGCTGCTGCGATTGCAGCTGGTCCGCCTCCCAGAGGACAGGGCCCAGGGGTAGTGTTGCGACCATTGAGTTCCAAGGTGACATGTGTAGTCCTCACGTCTTGAAACATGCCGTGTCTAGCGATGTATTTCAGGAGGAAGACTGCGCCGTCTCTGTACATTTTAATGTTCCTGGGAAGCAGCCAGTCGCCAAAGCCTTTTCGTTTTTGTGTTTTCAAGTGAGCTGCGACTGCTTCTGGAGCATGTCAGGCGAATTCTGTAAACTCTTGCGGTACGGTACTTTTCACCAATGCTGCCGCCGAATTGGGCAGAGCACAAAGACCCGACAACGGGCAAAGCGTACTACTACAACTCCGTCACGAAGGCCGGGCCGGGTCATGCTTAACAGTTTCCGAGTAATGTGCGAGGGCAGAGCATCCGTCGCAGGAGACGACCTGGAGCAGGCCAGCTTCAAGCATTGGAGCGCCACCTCCACCAGCGCCTCCAGGTGGCCCTGGCACACCCAAGGCACCACTCGCACCGTCCCTGAGTGGCCCGAAGCCCTTGACACCGCTTGGGGCACCTGCAGCTCCCAAGCTGCCCTCGGGTCCGGCGCCGCCAGCGCCAGGATCACGACCAGGGCTGGGTCCTTCTGCACCAGCTCCACCCGGAGGTCTCTCGAGACCGACAGTTTCGATCGCATCGCCCAGCCCTGGAGCTCCAATGGCCCCCAAAGTACCCTTAGCACCGGCCGCCCCTGGAGCTCCTTTGGCACCCAAGCCAGCTGTTCCCCCAGCCCCGGGTGCGCCGGGTGCTCCAAGGGCACCTGGGGCGCCTGGCGCTCCTCTGACTCCGGCTCTACCGGCGGAGTGGACAGAGCATAAGGACCCAGTAACTGGCAAGACGTACTATTACAACAAGATCACCAAGGAG
>CAJNDV010007113.1:91128-127000 GCA_905221635.1 Symbiodinium sp. CCMP2456 | reverse complement strand
GCATGTACATTGCACGCCATGCATGTCGACAACATGCTGACATAGTTCCTTCGGATGCCGGCATCCGTCAGTGGGCCCAAGAAAGGCGGGTGATCAGCAGGCCCTGCAATTGGTGTTCGCAGCCCTTTCAGCAGACTCCGAAGGCACATCAGCGTGCTTGTCCTGTTCTTTGGACGTGTGGTCTCCTCCTAAGCCACTTTTCTTCACTCAGTGATCCAGGTCAGCAAGCTCTCCAAGATGGCGGACGAGCAGGAGCTACTTCGCGCGGCACAGGAGCTCTCCCAGTTTGCGGGACACCTCAAGCCAACTCCCCCTCTCTTCGGGAGCGGGAGCGGAGCCCCGACAGTTCCGGAATCTCCCCTTCAGTCGACGGCAGCGTCGCAAGCCGAAGAGCCGGCGACCACGGACATGGACACCTCGGCGAGGGACAAGAGAGCGGAGACGGACGCGCAGGAACTCGAAAAGGAGGAGCCACCCTCCAAATGGCAAAAGGCAACGGGCAAAGGAGAGGGCAGCAAGGAGCAAGCCCCGGAACCTCCGGCAACGGACCGCCCTCGTCGAAGTCCTCAGCGAGGCCAGGCAAGTCAGCCAAGCAATCCCAAGCCCTACTTCAGACGGGACTGGGGTCATACTTCCCGGTACGGCGACCACCCTTGGTGGATGCAGGACAGCGAGCACGACAACAAGAAGGAGAAGGAGCTCCGAGAGCTCATGAAGGAGCTCGTGAGGCTTGTGCTCCGCCAGGCGGACACAATAGCCTACCTGCAGATGGACCTGGGCTTCATGGTCTTCTTGAAGACAACCATGCAGCCCCAGATGCCGGAGGGCGAAGCGGACACGGCCTCCACGGGGCAATGGGCCATAGTCCAGAACCTGTTTCAAGCAGCCGAAGCGTGGCACGACAAGAAGCAGAACGATCCGGGCAGCCTGAATGCCACCCTCCGCACCACTCTCATGTATTGTCTGGTGGGAACTCTCCTGGAGAGAGTGGAGGCCTTGGAAGACAAGCCCCAAGACGTCCTGAGGCTCGAGAAGCTTGGACTGGTAGAGGAAGGCAAGTTTCTCTATCTTCGCTGGAACCAGACAACGAAGAAACACGAGAAGTCCGAGCAGGAGCACATGCCGATTGCCCAAGCCAAAGCCTATTTGGCACAGATCAAGCAGAACTTGATCTTTCCAAAGGTCATATTGAGGTTTCATGCTCTGCGGCGCCTGACCTCCAACATGACCTCCGACATCGTCCCCTTCACCCTCGAGATCCACAACAGGTGCCAGGAGAGCCAAACCACGTACTTGGCTCTGGAAAGGCTGAGCTTCAACTCAGTATGGCACCTAATCGGAGGGACAGTCCGACCAGCCAAACTTGGCCGTGGCCCACTGGAGCGTTCCGTAGAGGACGCAGCCAAGAGGCTATGAGCTTCTCCGAGGCCTGCCTGCACCTCATGCTAGGTAACCAGTCAAACTACTGCTATGGTAACTCGGTACTAACAGCATATTTGTGGTCTGCCTCCCAGGCTGATTTTGATTCCGCGCCGCCTGATGCTGGGCTCCGGCTCGCACTGCAACAGGTGTTTACCCGAGCAGGCGCGCTCACTCACCTCTGGTCTATACCTAGGTGGCAGCAAGTAGTCCAGACCTGGCCTTCAGAAGGCCAGCAAGACGCCGCGGAATTTTTACAATTCCTGAGCCCGAAGCTCATATCCTTCAGCAGTGCCTGGGAAGCCCGCCTTCCCCCCACCTCACCGGAGCTTCCCTCTGAGGTTGTTGATGCCGGCACGATGACACCACTGCCGCTCACCGCGAGTATCCGATCAGCAGAAGCATTTTCAGGCTCACCAACCTTGCAAGCACTAGTCAATCAGTGGCATCAACAAACTGTGCGAGGCCAGACAAGAGTACTTGCGGCCGCTGAGGGCACTCCGCCCCTTCTTTTGCTGCAGGTCGCACGATTTGACGATCACGGCCGCAAATGCCTAGGAAGCATCCCATCTCCCTATAAGGTACGGTTCCCCCACTTTACTCAGGTAAACTCCCAGGTAGAATGGGTCAACTATAGGACCTCGGCCATAGTGTACCACTTAGGCCCCACCATAACCCGTGGTCATTATCGTGCAGCCTTAGTCCAAGGCACGGGCATCCGGTTTCTGACTGATGACAATCGCAAGGCACAGCAGGTCACGCCAGCTTCCGAAGTGATATCTCTACGAAATTCGTATGTATTCTTCCTCATCAAAGACGAGGCACAGATTCTGGATGCGTAGCCGTACAGAACTGGGCTACCGACACTTATGTGCGCCACATTTTTCAAGCTGCATTCCACATGATCTATTCTAGGAAATCTTCCCATCTACTACTGCTTCTCTCTCATGCTCATTTTACAGTCTATTGCAATAACGTCTTCTATGCTCCTCGCACAACAGGGCCCTTCGGGGCGGAGGATGCATAGAGGCGATGGAATGCAGATCTAGGCTTGGGGGCTACAAGTAGCGTGTCGAAAGACGCCGGCAGCGAAGCTGCTGCTCCTGACGCAACGCGGACTCTCTCTGCGGCGAGTGAAGAAAGAAGATCAGAAAGATAATAATAGTAATAATGGTAATAACTTAATAACTGTAAAAGTTGGAATAGCAACAACATTAAGAACCAGAAGAACAGTAAAAATAATAGGAACAAGATAAACGTACGAAGAAGAATCTTCATACTCATAACAAAAAGAATAAGAGTAAGAGGAACGGTCAGAATAAGAGTAAGAATGATAGCAATAATAATAGTAATAATATTAATACAGTCATCATAATGGCAGTAATAGAAATAGCTATAATAGTAATAGCAGCGTTAATAAAAGTAAGACCACCACCACCACCACCACCACCACCACCACCACCACCACCACCACGACCACGACCACGACCACGACCACGACCACGACCACCCCCACCACCGCCACCGCCACCGCCACCGCCACCGCCACGGCCACGGCCACCGCCACCGCCACCGCCACCACCACCAGCAGCAGCAACTACAACAACGAACCATAATAACAACAGTAAAAAAATTAATAACGTTGATGGTAGCAGCAGTAACAACATCAACAATCACATCAATAACAATACCATTAGCAACAATAACAGTAGTACTAGTAATATCTAGTAATGCTAACCGTGAGAAGAAGAGCAACCCTAAGAAAAACAATCGTAATAGTAACAGTAGTAACAGAAATAAACACAGAAGAAAATTCCAATAGTAACAGTAGTAACAGAAATAAACACAGAAGAAAATACCAATGGTAACAGTAGTAATAGAAATAAACACAGAAGAAAATGCCAATAGTAACAGTAGTAACAGAAATAAACACAGCAGAAAATACCAATAGTAACAGTAGTAACAGAAATAAACACAGAAGAAAATGCCAATAGTATCACTAGCAACAGAAATAAACACAGAAGAAAATGCCAATAGTAACAGAAAAAAAACACAGAAGAAAATACCAGTTCTCTAAGTCTGCCTTCGATGCCAAGGCTCGGACGAGGCTCCAGGCGAGGCCCTTGAGGTCTGGCCGGCCAGCGCTTGCTGCAGTCTGGTGGTCCCCTAGTAGGCTGTATATACAGCATGTATATATATATATATAAATATAAATATATATATATATATATAGAGTATATATAGAGTATATATAGTATATATATAGTATATGTAGTATATATAGTATATATAGTATATATAGTATATATAGTATATATAGTATATATAGTATATATAGTACATATATATATATATATTTATAGCATATATAGTATATATAGTGTATATATATATATATACATAGTGCTGCATCTACCTTCAATGTGTTCGGGCCAGGATGCCACCGTGTTCACAGCTGTTTTCACCTTCACTGTCTGTGCGCGTGCTGATCTCAGTGGGAGCCAGTCGGAGAGTTGGCTCGAGAAGGGACTCTGCTGTCTTTGTCTTAGGTGCCTGGCTGCAACACTTTCCTGCACAAATAGTGAAGCTTCCGACAGCTTTTTGCCACCAGTCCAACCGCAGATTAAGCTTGAGATTTCGCAAGATCAAGCAGGAGCATCAGCGCAGAAGCGAGGAAAAAGCTGTCCGAAGTCGGAACACTGTTGCAAAAGTCACATGCGAGACCGAGAAGGTCGAGTTTTCCTCGTGCAGCCGTGGCTGCCGGCAGCTGCCTGTCGTGGTCCACAACAGTCTGCATTCGGCTTTTCTTTTAAAGCCGGAACACTCATCAGTCTTCCGCCCTCCCGGCCAGCTGCCTCTGACTCAGGGCATCTGGTCACAGAGCGCTTGCTCTCATCTCGTCGGATGTTGAGAGCTCTTGCACGAGCAGATTTCTGCAGGAAAGGCCCTTTAAGGCCTAATGCTTGCAAAACGCTGGCCTACACTGCCTGTCCAGATCTTGATGCAGTCCGAGTCGAGGGTTCAACCAGAGCTGACGTGTTGATGTGGGAGTTTCCGAAAATAAGGGGTACCTTATTTGGGGGTCCTTATAATAAGGATCCTACTATTTAGGGTAACTATATTAGGGTCCCTTATTTTCGGAAACCCCCATGTGGTGTCTTCTATTGATCTGGTCAGGTTGAAGCCGCTCTGCTGATCACAGCCTCTCTTCTGGCCTCCACGTGACATAAGTCAGATCTACTGAGACTTCTTTACCCTTAGTTAGCAAATGAAATGGCTTGCTCTTTATGCGTGACCGCAGCGGGTGCCGAGGGGACATGGCCCAGCCGACAATCTCGCCTGGCATCCTGTCGCAGTTTCAAGCGATTTTCAGAGCAAGTTTACCCTCAAGTTCTCTGGCCCGCCCACTTCGCTCCTCGCTTCCGGACACCGGCAGAGTACCACATCGCAGAGCCTTTGAGACTCCACAATTTGCGATGGCAAGGCCACCACACCAAAGCGAAGAGAGGATCGGAGCCGGCAGCCAGGCAGAGAGGGCCAGAACTTCCCAGTTTCGGGGTCTTCGGGATAAGCAAGGAGCGCATGAGGCTCGCATGTTGGGACTAGCGCCACGGACATACTTGAGGAGGCTGGCCGAATCGAACACGGCCGAAGTATATGACCGCAGCTTAGTGGAGTTTTTCGCCCCATCCGTGGGCCGTGAGCCGTCTGACACGCAAACGGGATTCGAAGCTCCAGTTGTGAGGGGCTGGAGCGTCCATTCCCACGTCGGGGATGACACTAAAATACTAAAAACATAGTAGAGTCTAATTCGACATAACACTTTCATGCTTTCCCGAGGGAAGGTTGAATCCCTTGACTTCGCTGTGAAGCCCGGCATGCTCCAGTGCCTCGCATGAAAAAACCCTCTGTCTCTGTCTGTGCACTGAGACGGCTGGTGGCATGATGATCATGTGCCTGCACATCAGTCGCACCCGCTTTACTTCGGTATTGCTACTACTGCTGCTGCGGCGGCAGCTTTCGCTGCAGCTGCGGGGCCCTTTGTAGTTACATGTCATGGTCGTATTGTGCACAGCGGTTGTGACGTCATATAGTTGCAGCGAGCAGCCAGATCAGATCTCAACTTGCAACCCGAAGCAAGCTCACCTGATTGGACTGTTTGCCTCTTACTTGCCTGTGGGGAGCGCCATGGAGCATGTTTGCAGGTTTGGTTGCACAGGTGCCGAAGACAGTTCTGTTCTGCAAGCTGGACAGCCCGGCCCAGTGCCGGTTTGGAGCAGGTCATTCGACTTTCCTGGCAGCAGGCGAATCTCAGCTGCTATGAGGTAAAGGCCTGCTTGGAGCCGGCATACTGGTACCACTCACGTTCACGACATCCTGGTCCTTGCGAGTCGGTCTAGCCAATCCGTGATTGCCTTCTAATTCTACTACCGCTTGGGGAACGCTCTTCCAGGCGTCTCTCAAGCGCAACTTCGAGGATGCGCTCATTCGTGTTGAGGCGCCGGTGTTCGATGTGCACCGAACCCAGAAATAGCTTTCACCAAATACAGTTGGACGCACTTCGATGTGTAGCAGCATTGCCTCTAGCACGAAGCGGCAAATAGACTGCTTACTCGATATCACAGAAGACTGCACTGCACCTGCAAACAGTCGGTGATCGGAGTGCGCCGCCAGAAGCCGTCGTGGCGACTCTGCAGGAGCTGGAGCGGGATTTTCAGTCGTTGGCGTGGCAAAGTTTCATCGATGCGTGGAGGCCCAGCATTTTCTCGACTTCGCTCTAGTCAGTTGAAAGGTTCCCCTGCACCCCGGTTGTCGCAAACTCTTCTGGACTCTCTTCCGGGTTTGCCATGCGATTGCCGTGGTATGACACCCAAAGACCTGCAGGAAGCATCATAGTTTGTGAAGTGCAAGTGTGCTCAGGCGACATCTGATCAGGCCAGTGAGAGAGATGTGGGTCATTCTGCGTGGCACCAAAGACCGATGAAGCACAAACCATAGCATCAGAGAGTGGTAGGAGCCCCCTCGCACCTGGTCCTGGTGGCAGCTGGTGGCCCCACTGCTCCCAGTGGCGGCGACGGCCTTCAACCTGCAGGCGGAGCTTCCCGGTCCTGGGCTTCAGAGGGTGTTGGCGAAGCTTCATGGTCCGGATATGCTGGGTGCTTCGTCTCCCAGCCCGAAAAAGCAAACACCGCTCAAAGAACCAAACAAAAGCCGAAGGCAGCCGTTGCAGCCTTGCTTCCTCGGTCTTCTAGGCTGCGCTGTGCGCGCGGCAGAAGGGCTGCTGCAATGACTTGCTGCTTGGCGAGGCCGAGCGCTCTCTCACCGATTTCGAGAAATGCCTACTCGTCTTAGCCCCAACTTGGCAGGCCATGCTGACCTTCCGCCGCGCCCAGGACTTGTCAGACTTTGAGATGAAATCGATGATCAGATTGTGTCCAAGTACCGTGAGCCGCAGGACAAGATGAACACCCTTCTGTGGCTCGGTACCTTCCAAGGCCACGTGCATTACCCTTCCTTCAAGGCACAATCGCCTTTAGACTCGGCTTTGAACTTCCAGTGCTTGGAGGCAGCTTTGCTCTGGCCCCGCACACCGTTGAAGGCCGATACCTGCAAGGACGGCCCAGTGACAGTGAAACATGTGGGTGGTTGTCAAAATTATGGTCCTTTTTTGGGTCCTTAGTATAATACGGTACTTATTATTTAGGGGACCCCCAAAAAAACCAGAATTTTGACAACTACCACCCATGTTGACTCATGTTGACGGTTCCATGTGAACTTGATGTAGGGCTTGTGACTCCTGGGACCATGCATGCTGACCGCGGTTGAGTTCCGAAGCACAAGTTTGTGTCAAGGTTGTTGTCTTCTGCTTGTCTGGCCTAGTGGTGCCTTTGATGCACCCTGTCTTCACCAAACCTGTGCAGACGAAGGAGATGCATGGAATGAAGAGCTCGACAGGTCTTGGATGGAGGCGTCCGAAGGTTATCGGAGGTTGCATGCAGGCAGGAGCATTCTTCAATTTTAATCGTGGGGTCATTCTGGATAGTTACAGGATGTGACCGAGGAGGATTGCAGCTTTCTAGGATTTTCTGGGTCAGATTTTTTCGACGTTTCCAGTACTCTCTCTCGCCGGCCAGATGTCTCCAGTGGAGCAGGATAGACAGCAGGTTCTCTATGCGCGGGGCCCCCAAATGGCTGTCTCCAATGATCCTTGCCGAGCGGGTCTCAGTTCCCTGTTGTTGATTTTATTGATTGAACATAACATTGCCAGTGTTACGGTTGAGGGTTTAGGGTTTAGGGTTTAGGGTTTAGGGTTTGACACTTGTTGCTGGAAGGCCCCACGTGGCTGTCTTCCAGAGCCCTTGCAGAGTAGGGCGGAGTTCTCTGTTCTCGTCCTTTTTGACCAGGAACCCTAACCCGACCCCTGGCCCCGCCCTCCCTACTGCTGCTGCTGCTGCTGCTGCTGCTGCTGCGCTACTGCTGCTCTACTGCTGCCATTGCCACATATAGCTAGTACCACTGAACCATGTCATTTTCAAGTTTGTCCCTCTGTGCGAAGTCCGTGTGAACGGTCCGAAACCAACACAAACGATGCGCGATTGCAGCAGCAAGGGCCCAAGTCCGACCCACACATCCAGGAGCAAGCAGCTGCCCCTTTTGCGAAAAACCCGGCGATATCTGCGAAGTCTGTGCTCTCTGCTCCATGCATTCGAGTCTCGCTTCCCGCCCGACTCACGAGGTTACCTGCTAGCCGCTACTGTAGGAGTTCCCGGAGATGCAAACTCCTGGCCTGGATGGGCTTCCAGTTGTCCCGAGTTGTCGAGGTTTCGATTTGGTGAGCGGCTGTTCGACCTCTTCGGGCAAGCGCTCCACCAAGCATCTCCGGCTTGCCATCATGAACCCTAAACCCTAAACCCTAAACCTTAAACCGTGCACTTTGTGGAGCACGAGCCATGCAGCTGAAGCCAGGCACTCACAGGTCTTTGGCTGGTAGACACTCGGGAACCCACCGGCCGGTATCCAGCGCTGGGATGCCTGGCTTTGACGTGTCCACGTCATGCCATAACTAGATTCGGAAATGCAGCGATGCAAGGTCGATGGTGGCCTTGTACGAGCTCGCAAATATTCGGACGGTGGATGCCGGCTTGATGAGGCAGGAGCGTCCTGCAGGGCAAAGCCCCGGATGCCAGCAGCTGCCTTTCCTTTTTCAAGGTGGCTCGCAGATGGCATTTTCCGCAACAAGTCTATCGCCGAGTTCTGGCCTAAGCGATTGAGGTGCCTGCCTGGCAGCATGCGTGGCGCTGCGACAGCTCCGTGTTCCTAGAGCCGTGCTGAACCCGCTTTGAGGTTCGGGGCGCTCAACGGTGCCAGCTCCGAGTGGCTCAACCGCTCTGGGGCGACGAAGGGGGCCTGGGCCTTTGACGGCGCCGGGGGCCTCAGGTAAATCATGACAGAGTCGTCATGAGCTGCCCCAACACACTTCTGAGGCACCTCGTGTCTTGGAGCTGACGGAAGGACGAGTGGCAGAGAAGGAGACTTCGTAGGAGTGCCAAGAACCCCCCTTCTGATTGCGGAGCTCTTGCTCACAGGACCTCACGCAACCTTTCCACCTACCGCGGAGCTTCGACTGGGTCCTGTGTCTAGAGGTTGCCGAGCACATCCCGGAGGCGGGGATGCAAGAGAGCACGGCTGAATTGGCCTCGGAAGCGCTGGCAGGCCAAACTGCCTGTCTTCCTTAGCAACCTGCGCCGGCATCTAAGCCAGGCATCGGAGCACCAGAAAGCCATCTCGTGGTTTGCAAGGGCCGTAAACACGCTGACACATGACACATGCATGGAGCGTCTCTTGGCCGCTGGCGCTAGCTGGCGATTGCTAGCCGGCTTGAAGTCGGAGACTTGCGAAAATTGTGCAGGAGCTCGAGACGCAGCAGATACGCTTTGCGCCTTCTGCCACATACAGGTCTTGTGCAATTTCCCAACTTCCCAGCTTTCATGGAGTTTTTCGTGCCACAGAAGCCTCTGACCCCACCTCCGCGTAACAGGCCGGCTCGCAGGCACGTGGTGGCAGCCTTGCCACAGGAGCAGGGCAGAAAGCGCTCCAAATCGAGTCCATCTGTTCTTGCGTCCACAAGCCCGTCGAGCAGCATGCGTAGCACATCCCCTACAGCGCCTTCACCGGCAGTATTTCGGGAGTACAGGGTATGCTTTCGAGAGACCCCCGACATCATCCTCTTTCTCAGTGATCCGAACGAGGGCAGGGCCGCGAGTCTTCCGGCCATCCGGCCTCTTCCGCCGATCGCCGAGGAGGAGAGGGATCTGCCGGTCGGTCTCCCTGGAAGCAGCTCAATGTGGTCGACGATACCCTATGGAGCCCCAAGGCCAAGGCCAAATCCACGTGAGTTCTTGGAGGGCTCTTCCATGGAAATCCACAGTGATGAGGAATACGACGGACATGCCTATGTTGGGAAGTCTGATCATGTACCTCAGCAGTAATCGGAACGCAAAATCGAACCAGTTTTCGTTGCACCGGCAAAGGTTTCTATTCTTGAAGATTGTGCTCAGGTACTTGAAACTACAGATGTAGGCCTTCAGCAGGGGCATTCCCCTCTGACAGGTCCGAGGTCTTGTGGACCTTATGTTTCACGGGACTCAAGCAACCGAGTTTAACAAGCGTAGCCGGCTTATCGGACTACGACTTGCTATGCTTTTCGTAATTCAACTTGACGGCCGCCCTTGCTGGCCCCCCATCTCTTGAGGCCATCGCCAGTACTGGTGGTGAACCCCAGGAATGCAGATATGCAGTCCTGCCATGTCCTGCCTCAGCCTCCTGACTCCTAGTTTTTCCCACGACAATCGCAGGTCGAAGCCCCACAAGACCGAACTTGGGGGTGTAGGGTTTAGGGGTTGGGTTTACGGTTTTAGGGGTTTAGGGTTTAGGGTTTAAGGGCGACCAACTGCTCTCAGCTTGCGTTTTTGTGCCTGTGTGGGGGCATCGAATCTGCGGCTCCGTGCTTGACCCCCCGATCTTTGAGTATCTGGTGACGAAAGGATCTTATCTGCGAGCCTCCACCCCACGCCCCGGTTCCTAAACGCGGAGGAACCCATAAAGGAACCCATACGGGAGCCCTTAAAAGGTCCTTGAAGAACTCCCAAAGCCCTAAGGAGCCCCTAAAGGGAGACTTACAGGAACAGAATCCTAAGGAACCCTTGTGGCCTGTCCTGAGCCTTTCGCGCTCCTTGGCCTGCAGGGCTTGGTGTTGAGCTGGTCTTGGTGCGACGTTGGCGGGGAAGGCCACGTGAGCTGCCGCAGTCCCGAGGTGCCGCGGCTCTGCTTTGGGATCTTTCTGTGGTGGCGGAAGTGGGATTGAAGTTCTCGGTTTGTGGGATTGAGCCAGGAACACAGCAAACTTCTGTAAATTCGGATGACCCGTAACACCAAAAACCTTGCATTGATTGTGCACGCTTTGTGCAGGAAGTGAGATCCCTCCTGTCTCAGTTCAGTGCCAACCTGAGCAACACTTCCAGTCGGAGTTTGGATTCGAAGGGGTTATATGCTTCCGAGCCATCGACAGGACCTTTGCGGGGTGGATTCGTTTGCTGAGGCTTGGTGGCTGATGCTGAAGCCAGCGCAGCTGCCCAGGCAGCCCTTTGGCAACAAGTCGCTGTCAGTAGTATTTTCTCGCGGTATGTTTAGTCTTGCTGTAGACGGACACTTGGTATACGGGCTCAAGCTTGGAGACGGACAAGTCTGAACCAAGTGATGCAATTATCAGGGTCGCAGTTGTGGCAGCAAGTTCAGGTCGCACCGGAAGTTTTGGTTGTCACGGTGCTCCAGGCAGCCTCCACGGTCTGGTGGATAGCGCACACTGTCCAAGCCCGGAACCTTGCAGGTCAGCATCATTAAGACGCAGACGACTAGAACTGCATGCTGCGAGTGGTGGCAGACACCGTCTTGTTTGTTACTTCACTGCTCCTCCGCGACCTCCCCCCCCAATAGCCAGTTGCATGACAGACCGATTCATGCACTGCACCAGCTTGAGGGTTCCCAGATTCATTATTTTTTCCTGCTGAGGTGTTTCGTGCGGACGTTTGAACAGGGCTTTGCCTGAGTGAGACTATGTGAGACTGCAAAAGGACGGAGGTGTTGGCCGATGTTGGGCGTCTTTTGCTGTCCGGAGTGGGATGCGGAATGCGTGCTGCAGCCATCTCCAGGGCATCCTGGTCCAGTGTTGCTTTCTTGTAACACACCGTCTAAGAGTGGCCTCGTTGCCAGCTTGGAACCTAGCCGACCTAGCCAAGTCTAAATACCTGCTCAAAACCACTGGCGAGAAAAGGCAGCATGCTCACTCTCTTCTTCATCTCACTCTCTAGACTGTAGGTGGGGGTAGAGAACCGGACCACCTATCCAAGTAGACTTGATTTTTTTTACGAGTCATGGCTTCAATGTTGAGCATGGTTTTTCAATGATTCCACGTCTCCGGCAGCTTCGGCCGCTGCGGGGCTCCCGGAGATCTTGAAGCTGAGCCCGGTGTTTCTGCGCCTTTTTGCTTGGCTTTGCTGTGATGGTGCAGACGGCGGGCAGAAATGCGGATAACTTGGTGGAATAGGGTCAACCCTGAGATGGGAGTTTGAGTCTTCTGTGAGCAGTGCTTTGGCCCAGGTGTCGTGCACTCCAGCGATGTCCAGTGCCTTTGCGATGTGTCGGGCCCTTCCTGCTTACTGCCAAGAGCACAGGACAGCTCAGGTTGTTTGCCTGCCGTTAAATTGGGGGTTTCCGAAAATAGGGGACCCTAATATAGTCCCCTAAATAGTAGGATCCTTATTATAAGGACCCCAAAATGAGGTACCCTAATTTTTGGAAACTCCCAAATTCCACGAAAAGCACCCCAGCCTCCTTTAGGCAATCTCTGTTGATCTCATCACAGCAGCTACTGGCTGAAATTAGCGAGTTCGGAGTCGTCTGCCAGGTAGCATCTGAAGTTGCAGCCGCGCCCAGCCAGACAGCCTCTTGTCATGAGCAACTGTACGTTTGTCAGCAGACGCAGAATTTGAGCTCTCAGTTCTTTTGCTATACCCTTGGCTAGACCATGTCCAAGATGTCTTTGAGATTGCCGTACTGGACCCTGTGATGCAATTCTGGATATCACAGCTTGTCTTGAGTCGGTCTGCTATCGCCAGATCTGGTCGTCAGATAATCATAGTTGTACTGCACAGAGTCCGCATCAGGTTGGGCTACCTCTCCCTGGATATGAGCCAGGCATGAAGGGGTGATGTTCCTTCGTGAGCCCTTTTTCGAAAGCCCAAGAGCGCCACTTGAGTCAGCGACATGGGGATCCAAAGCAGTGCTATCGGGCCTGAGTACCTGGGTGTGAACATAAGTGGATGTCTTCGGGTGCTTCAAACTTGTCAAGTCTCATCTCAGGCCTGGCAGTCAAGAGGTCTCTCAGGGAACTAGTCCAGATTGCCCCTGGAAGATGGAGCTGACCAGAGCCGTTCACTGCGGAATTTGGGTGCGGCCGATGTCGCTCGGGCCAGCTGCCCAGGAGGGCATCCTAAAGGTAATAAGGCAATTCTGGGCGATCTTGCTGCAGTGAGCCCAATTCGGGAATCCTGCCTAAGAGGGCTTCCTGCCGGATGCCTCACTTGCCTCGTACCACCCTCTGAGACCGCCACAAACGCCAATGTAGTAGTCCCGAGCACAGCCGAGGTGCCGGAGATGAATTCGGCAGAGCTCCGCCGGCTCGCCGAGGTGGTTATCGGTCTAGGATGCAGGTTTGTAATGTAATGAACGGATCTCTCTCTCTCTCTCTTTCTCTCTTTCTCTCTCCTCTCCTTTTCTCCTCTCTGTATGTACATGTTCAGATACGTACGTACGTATTTTCATTTGTACATGCGTACATGCGTAGAAGCAAACAGCAAACGTACATCCATGCATGCAAGCATGCCTGCGTATCCGTTATCTTTGGCTCGAGCTCTTGTGACTTTGTATTGATTATCGCTCGCCAACCCTATTATTTGAAGCATTTTGCGTCGTCCGCCTCGGCCCGGCTGTACTTGAATCAGGTGCATTGTTTCGGAAAGCAACAGGTAGGTCACACAGGTGAGGTCTTGCGTGAAGGAGTGCATTTGCTTCAGAATGTGTTGTTAATGTCAGTACTTGTTTTCATGCTGAGGTTCTGAGCAATATTCCCGCGCGAAAGGTGGCACATTCCCTGCATTATCCTATAGACGTTACTATAACAATCGCATTACACTTAGACGCTACCACCTCCTGTATGTTGGAAGGGGAATGGGGAATCAAACTTTGCAAGAAAGCACAAGACACAGCCGCAGAATTCGCAGGCTTTGGCATCAACTTCACGAATGATGAGAGCTAGCCTGTTTTGCTTCGCCCGCGCCAAGCAAGATACGAGGGAAGTGGAAAAGAGAGTGGGAAGGGGAGGGGGGGAGGCGGGCGGGGTAGGGGCGGGTGGGGGACCGAAAAAGCAGAAACATGTCCAAATTGCGTGGGTGCTCCCGGCAAGCCCAGTCTCCGCCAGCAGAATCTCTGGACGTAGTTCTTGCCAACCCTAATCCCAGTTTTAGGGGGGGGAGGGGATTAAGAGGTGGGGAAACAGGGAACCCCTGAGTGAGCCTCTGACCGCTTCGGCCGGGGCCGAGGCGAATACCCAAGGTCTGCGCGACCGGCTTCTTGGGTTTCTTCAGTGTGTGTTGTTTCGTGTTGTGCTGCACTTGGTCCTGGTCGTCGCCAGTATTTGTTGTCTTTGACGCAGCTCGTCGCACGAAGTGACATACACACCTCAAGCAAGAGGCTGCTGTCTGCGCTGCCTTCAAGTGGGGTTTATGGGAATCGTCCGTGACGCTCGACCTGAAAAGTGAGAGAGAGAGAGAGAGAGATCCTGCTCTTTTCGTTGCCGTCTCAACAGTCCTTGTTTCCAGCCCACTGTCGCCCTCCTCTGGCTTCTGTTTCACTGCGCTCTGTCGATGGATCCAGACAGAGCGAGCATCACATCTTGTAAGCACTAGTCGGCCGCAGGCTGCGGTCTCCGCCGGCGCCTCGCCCGCCATCTGGGCGGCTCTCGCCCTGCGTTGCCAGGCAAAGTTCGACAACCGTTGGGGTCATAGGGTAGAGTCCGGCTGCTGGCATTCTGCACATCTAGCTGCTTACGGTTGATTCTTTCTCTCAGCGGGAAGCAGCCTGAGGACAAGCTGGCCGAAAGACTGAGGATCGTGTAAGTGTTGCCGAACACAGAACCTGTGAGAACGAGGTTTCTGGCTTGAAGCCCTCCGATATCCAGACATTCGAAACGGGGGTCGATTGTCTCGCTAAGCGGCCACAAGCTCCTATCGATTGCTTGCGAGACCCACTGTCCTCGCAAGGAGGTGGGTTCTCGAGTAAACTACTGGGATGCAGTCCCGAGCCCAGTGAAGGTTTTCTTCGTGCCTGGAGTGATGTATCCAATCGAATCCAACCGCGATGTCTGCAGACAAGGTGCACATTCTGCAAGCCTTCACGGCCGCAGGGGCTCAGGACCCAGATCAAGCGAAGCGGAATGGCTTTGGAGCTTGGAGATGCGCATCCCATGATGTTGAGAGATGTGTGACAGTAGGGGTGCAGACGTTGAGAGATATACTTCATCTGCTTGCATCTGCTTGGGAGCAGTTCTCAGGTAACGAACCCTGATCTCTTCATGCACCTGGCTGATGTTTTGACGGTCAGGGGCTCAGTGGGTGCAGTCGAGGTACAGGCCTTTTCAGAATGTACCATATAATATACTGTATAATATACCATATAATAAACCATATAATATACAATATGATATACTATATGACATACTATATGATATACTAGATGATAGAGCCGACCATGTCAGAGGACAAAACCTCGAAGATGGCTCCGAAGCATATCCTCGATGTGCTCGCCGTGTACGAGGCTGCCTCTTGTGGCTCCGGTCGCCTGCAGCGTGTTTTTTTTGGGGTCAGTTTCTTGACGGAATACTCCGGAAGACGATAGCTGGACGCAAGACGTTTGTTCGAGCTGGAAATCTCCTTAATTCGCACACTGGGCGCGCAGAAGGACGCGGCAGGGTGCGGAAGGCGGTTGCTGCGCGGAAGGGACAACATGCAGTGACTCAGAAGCGTGCCAACGCTGCAGAAGGTGCGGAGGGGGGCCTTGCATCCTTGCATCCTAGAGTCCTAGAGTCCTAGAGATTGAAACACAAAAAATGCTGTAGCTGACCTGGACTGTCACCAAAGCTACAATTGGGACTTTCAGAGTATCGGGAAACTCCCGTTTCTATGATTCCGATACGGTTTTGATATGATTTCAGGAATCCTTCCGGGTACAATTTTCTTATGATTTTCTTATGTGGTTTGGATACGGTTTGGATACGGTTCGGATACGTTTTTGATACGGTTTGATACGATTTCGATACGATTTCATTACGATTTTGATACGATTTCGATACGTCTCCAGCCTCCCGCAGGACTGGTTTTGATGTGTTTACTAGGATTTTGATATGGTTTTCGGACTTGCAGCCGAGCTGCTTTCCGAGCCGTGCATTCCCACGTAGCCGTATTGAAATCGTAACCAGAACCGTATCAAAGTCGTAAACGGCGAAGACACCTAAATCATAACCAAACCGAAAGATACTCATAAAAATAATTCCCGGGAGATCCCCTGACTTTGCCAATGAAAAAAGTCCTCAAGCCACAAGTCATGGAGCGTTGTTCAGCGTGTGCCTGAGGAAAATATAGCCACCCGCCTGCCCGAAGACTGTGCTTTCGGTCTGGTTTCCTGCAAGGCCGCTGACCTTCGTCCGGCAGGGCTTTACGTGGAGTTGCTGCATGCCATCGTGCGGCTTGCTCGGTCTTCACCTCGGCTTAAGTGCAGAAAGCTTTTCGGAAAAGGGCCCTGGGCCCGCTTCTTGGGAGGTCCATGTATGCAGAGGAGCTCACTCTGACTCTCCAAGCCTTGGCTCGCTACGGCCTGGGGAACCCAACAGCCACTGCCCCAGCTTTCTGGCTGCGAAGCGGCTTGAGTTCCCTCCGCCCGCATCCGCCAACCGTGATGGGAGTTGGAGGTCGTTGCTCAGCTCATCCGTGCGGTGCAGAGCGAAATCAAGGAGTTCAGGCCAGCACCACTTGCTACGCAAGAGGATTTTTGCTTGTGAAAAGGCGTGACGGATTCTCTTCATTTGGAGGCTCCGGTACCTTTGTGCCACTGCTGGCGCACTTGGGACCATGCAAGCCTGCCGGGGACCTGTTTTGTTCACTCTGGGGATTTGCGGGCCTCGAGGGAGGGACTCAATGCTGGTGCTATGGTAGGTCCTGGTAGGTACCACAGTGGTACTACTGCAGTTACTGCACTGTAGTACATGGCACTCAAGGGGGCACTTGCTGCAGGCCCGGAGAGGCTACTGACGGTGCTCGATTCGCGTGCGCGCTTCGAGGCCTGTGTGGCTTGCCGGGCTTGCACAGGGACGGAATGTGTCGAGAACCTGAACGTGCTTCACTAGAGTTCAGAGCACGGTCTCGTAGTTCAGCATTCTCGGTGGGAATTGTTGATTGGCTTGAAATTCGCATCGCCCACCCGACATTTCAAGTGCTTGAAGGTGGATACCATCAACGTGCAGGAGCTTTTGGACAACGTCCAGGCTGCCCATGCACTTTAGGTCATTGTCGGCCTGTTTTCATTTGTTTAAAAGGGGGAGAAGAGCTGTGTGGCTTCTATTGGCTTCTAGCAGGCTTTCCCACAGCTGGAGTACTCCTGGCAGCCCTATGAGGCCAGCGAAGGGTTGTGTCCAGGAGAATCTCTCACTGCTTGGAGTGCTTTCCTGAGTCCTGAGCATCTTCGAACTACCTTCAAGTGGGTGATAAGTGGGTACCAGTACGTCAAGGACATAAGATAGCACGCTATACAATATATTTATACATTTATAAAGTGGATCATATCGTATATTATAGAGCAGACCATATAGTGTATCATATAGTATATCATATAGTATATCATATTGTATAGTATATGGTTTATTATATGGTATACTATATAGTATACTATATGGTATATTCTATAGCATATTGTATAGTGTATTCTACATACAGATACTTTTTAGTCATGAAGGACAATGCAAAAGCTTTGAGACCCCTCGAGGGCCTCGCCTCTGCAGGAGCTCTGCCTGGCAGAGTTTCTCCATCGAGTCGCCCAGTTCCGTACTGCGGAGGCGCCCGGCAAGCGTCTTTTTTTTTTTTTAATGTTGCCGGGGTTTTTAGGGTTTACGATACGCATGCGGTTTGAGGTTTAGGGTTTAGAGTTTAGGGTTTAGGAGTTTCGGGTTTAGGGTTAAGGGGTTTAGGGTTTTTTCGCAGAGACAGAAGCTCACAGAGTTCTTTGCGCATCTCATGGTATGAAGTCAAAATTTCTTGGGGGCAAAACATCCATCGATCTCTTCGATTTCTTTTCCCAGCGCCCCATCTCGAATCCCACTCCGTTCGCTTCGACATTGCTCCCACACCACCCTGAGAGTGAATTTTTCTAAAAGTCGTAGAATGTAGACACCCCGCCACCCTGCCAAATGAGCCTGAGCGTTCAACCCCTTGAACCTTGAGCGCTGCGCCCGCACCTGACGTGTCAGGGTTGCAAATCACCAGGGTTCAAGGATGTGTACTTCATAGGCTTGGATGCTGCGGGGCTTTTGCGGTGGACGTTTAGCCACATGAATCGCCTGAATGAAGCTTTACTGTTTCTTCTAAAGACCCCCTTCACCTTGAGCAGGCAGAACAGGCGTACTTGACGGCTCCAATGAGAAATGATGAGAACACGGCAGAAGTATTCTGAACACAGCGTCTGTCTGCAGGAAGTCGACCAGCTGGTGGACCCCTTTCACGCACTCTTTTTTCTTCAAGCTCGCGGCCACCTTCATGCAGACTACCTGCGGGCCCTGACTCAGTGGTGCCTGCGAGGTGTTCATCGTCCCAACGTCAGATCCGAGCGGCGGCCCACGACTGCACAGCTCGTAACCCTTTACGACTACTGTCGGGAACACGGGCTGGAGGATGAGCCGGCGCTGAACGATGCGATTGCCTACTTTGTGGAATCTGGTGGTGGCAAGTGGCATGCATTGTATGCTCGCCCTCTAGCCTACAAAAGGAAGCGTCACTACTTCCGCACGGAGGATCCTCTGGAGGGCGTGGCTTTGCCACAGCTTCCAGGCTCCCGAGCTTCGGCGAA
Source organism: Symbiodinium sp. CCMP2456 (assembly GCA_905221635.1). Lineage (NCBI taxonomy): Eukaryota > Dinophyceae > Suessiales > Symbiodiniaceae > Symbiodinium > Symbiodinium sp. CCMP2456. Next base: position 108,355 of record CAJNDV010007113.1, on the reverse strand, counting down.
GCCGAAGATGTTGGAGGAAGGCCTTCCTGGCCTCCCGGCCTTGCCATCATTGCCCTCCTCGGAAGAGGAGGTGGAGGAGAACGAGGAAGCGGAGGAGCTGGACACGGTGCATAAGAAGCCTTCTGAAAGCGACTCGGCTTGAGCAGCTCCTGATGAGCTCTTGGTTCCGTCGCCAAGCTTCTGCCACGTTCCGCAAGCCAAGGTTCTCCGCTGCTTAAGGAGGGGGAGTCCATCGTGCGAGTGTCTTGGCTGATCGTGGTAGGTGGTGTAGAGGCCTTTGACTGGAACAGACCTTGCCAGGTCCGCAAAAGCTCTCGGCGAAAAGTGGCACGTCCCCGCATATCCTGGGATCCTCTACGACTCTTGGAACCATAGCCAATAGTCTGCCGGCTTTTGGAGCAATCTCTCCCCTCATTCTGGACACTTGGTTTCTATGCATCAGGACCGCGTTTCCGAGACAAAGAGCTGCCTCAACCTTTATGGTGGCATGTCTGCATTTCCGCGAGCACGTGAGCCAGAGCCCCGACATCCTTCTATTCCATCTAAGGTACTACGGTGGCTGGGGCATGCGTCCAAAGATGCTTGGCCTGGACGAGACGTTGCATAGGTATGGCGAACCAGAGTCCACAAGAGGGTGCCGATCTTGCGAAGCGTCGCAGGAATGGAAGAGGGCTGTTTCTGCTAAGGTATCAACCAGGCCGCAGCCTGGGGCGACGCTACCCTTACGCTGCTCGGTGTGCGCATACACATGACCTCTCGGTGTGAAAGGGTTGCAAAGTTGCTTCTGAAGTGGTCCAGACGGCTAGCTGAGCAGATCCTTCCCCTGCGATTGTTAGGCTGGTGTTCCGATCGGACCACGGGGAGGTGCTTGGCACAAGCGAAGGCACTTAGAGGGAACCCGACCCTTCATTCTCCCTTGTTGTACGCTGGGTGTGTTTTATATGTCGGCACTGTGTAGTGGACAGCCCAAGTGGCACCATGGCTCTCTTGCTCCGGTCCTCGATCTTGTCAACATGTCAGGTGATTTGCTGAGCTGAGAGGTTCTGCAGCGAGCCATGAGTGTGGGTTCATGTCGCTGGTTCTTATCGTAAATTTAGAATGAGAGTACCTAAATCTAGCATTGGGAAAGTAGTGCTAAAGAGCGGCAGAAGTGATCACTCACACATGTCTTGCTGATGTGCTTCTCGGCGGTGTGCCGTGCGTCTGGCTAGATCTCCTGTTTGTACGACGCAACTGTACAGCTTGCAAAAGCGGGACTCGTGTTTCCGCCATTCGGCAGATGCAATAGAGATGTGTGCAGCGTGCAGCATGCGGCAGTGCCCACAGTCTGGCCCAAGAGCATAGCAGAGCTTTGCGCATTTTTTCTGGCTGGACGCAAAGGCGGGGGAGCTCGGGGTTGCAGCATGGGGTGTGGAGGGAACCCCGCCGGTGGCCAAAATATGCATGTTTTGAGCTAGACAGCACCTGGGAGAGGGATTCGGAATGGCCGGGGCTGTTTTTCGAGGCGGTGTTTAAGGCCTAGAAAAAAGAAAACGCACGTCTGAGGGTCTGTGGGCGTACTTGCTACAGGTGTAGAGAGCAAGGCGTCGGGAGGTAAAACTTGAAATTTTCCGTGGACGTTTTCGTGCTCAGGCTTCTCTCGGGCGGGAAGCTGGGGAGTGTCCAGGGCTCAGGGGTTGAGGGTAGCCAGGTGTAAATTTAAAGGGTCTAGGCATGTCTAGGCGGTGGTTGGTTACCGTTTCACAAAGATCTCAAAGAAGCACCAGAAGCCTCCGCAAGCCCGTCCCTAGGGCCCGACCGAGCGTTTGCTCCAGTCCATCGCCCCCAAGTACTTGTAAGTTGGTTTCTTGCGTGTTTCGATATAACGGGCTCCTCGCTCGCTACTGTGGCTGTCAGGTGCGCTGTGTCACGTACAATGTATGCTTTGCAGCCGATGAACGAGCAGGAGCATCTCGTGGGCGAGGAGCGGTGCATTCCGTCGATGTCAGTCGCAGTGTGCACGCCTGGAGCAAGTGCTGTGAAGTTGGTGCATCTTTCCGAATCTTATAAGCCGCAAGTGCTGTCACTTGGCAGTCTTACTTGGGGCAGGACCCTGAGTCAGCTGACTTCAGTCACTCGGACAGGGAGAATCAGCAAATACAGGCCGGTGCGAATTCAGAAACCGAACAAACAGGTTCCTGATGTTGCATGGCTCCACGCAAGATCACGCAAGCAGTCGTCAGCAAGAGGCTCCTTGTCGATGTTCCTTATGCTTCGACAGGTTTGCCGTGCAGCACGGCATGGCTTGCTTGCAGTTGCTGCCCGGCGCCCACTCAGAAGGGTGCATGTTTCTGACAGCATCGGAATCAGCCTGTCTGCGCCTTGCAGAGGTCAGAGTTGCACTGCATGCTAATGCAGCGTTGATCGTGCGAATAATATTTGGCCACAGCAGGTTGTACAACTTGGGTTGATTGCGCTAACCACTCTTGCAGGTATTGAGTGGAATCGTTTGATTCTGGCTTTTACATGTAGGGTCTATACATGAACCGATTTCGGGTTGCAAAGCAGAGCACGACCAAACGCAAGGGCGACCGGCCTTTGCTCCAGTAGTTTGCTCCCCGCGTCCGCCTCAGGTCTTTGCAGTCATCGGCGTCGGATGCCTTCACTTCTCAGGGAGCCAGGCGCCGGAGATGCAGCCGTCTCTGAAACCCAGACATCACATAATCATATACTGATACTTGTGCCTGTGGAGGCCGCACACGCGACCGTCAAGAACACGCAGGCGCAGTTCCGGTGAGCCAAGGGCTCCCGCTGAGCTGAAGGTCTTCTTGGGAAGGAACTCGAATTTGGAGTGCCTACAGTTGTCGGCCGTGTCTTTCGTTTTCGTGGAGTGGAGCTGCAAAAATTTTGGAGTTCGTTCGGTGTGGTAAGTACCTCTCCATCCGGAAGCTTGCGTTGAACACAAGCGCTGTTACAGTTGCAGGTGAAGGCAGGGATCTATGGCAATGGAGCCTGGGGATCGCAGTGTTCGCCCCGGGCGCCTGGAGCACGCTGCGGAGTTGAAGTGTCCCTGCGCCGAGGCTCGAGGCTTCTGCACCAGCGCCGGCCGCAGCGCCGGCCGCAGCGCCGGTTGCTGCACCGGCAGTCGCAGCGCCAGCACAGCCAGCGGTGCCGGCTGTGCCAGTACCTGCGGTCCCAGCGGTGCCGGCAGTGGAATCCAAACCAGAGCGGCAGCCCCAACAGACCCTGCGTCGGCCGCGATCGTCTGCCTTGATCGCAGCCCAGGCATGCGGTCATCAACCAGCAGATTGACTCAGTGAACCAGCTCACGAGTCTCGGCGTGCTCATGCCATCGCATTCGTTACGATTCCTGCTTTGCCTTCGTTTGCGCCAAGCCCTTCAGAAGTTTGCGACCAAGGGGCGGCACCGGGGTTTCCAAAGTGGTCAGTCCAGTCCCAAGAGATGCCAGGCCAGACTTATCTGGCCGTGAGAGATCATGATCCTTCGAGAGAAGTTCACTGAACTCTTGCCTTCGGAGTCTTCAGGGAATGTGTTGAAGCTACTGTTCTGCCTCAACACCGCACTCAAGGGTACAGGAATAGGAGGTCTTTTCGTCTTGTTTGTCGTCGTCACTGCAGCAGCCCCATGGCTGCAACCTGCAATTGTACCGAACAGAACTGCCCATCTTCTGCTGCAAAGCTTCCCAGCAATCCTTGAGCCCCCTCCTTCAGTTCCTGTGAGACATGTCTCGTCTGAACTCCGGCTTCACCTCATCGTCACTGTCGTCCCAGGACATCCGTAAAGTCTTTGCAGCGAAAGCGAAGACGAGTGACCTCGGTTAGATCTGCAAAACTCTCTGCTAGAGATGATGCTGAGGCGCACAATCGACTAACAATCCACTGGCTCCGAAAGAGAACCTCGCAGATGGCAATGTCCATCACCCAGCATGAGTTTCGCAGCGACAGGGGTTTGCTCCAAGGATGTATCCTTCTTGTTTCGATATCCAGGAATGCTCTGATGACGAGGAGGAGTTGAATGAGATGTGCTATAAGAAGCTGGATCCCCAAGTCGGAGTTTGCATCAGGATGCTCACTGCCTTGAACACTTCAATCTGCTAGTAGCGGGCAGTTGTCGTGTCGTGCTCCATTATTGTCTGGCATGGCAAATGACCACTTCAGTCACGACGGTTCATGCTGGGACAGGGCGGTGCTGGTGGCGAGTCTAGTTTCTGCGGTGAGGTGCGCCATCTTGACAAATGGCGAGATGCCGAAGCGCGTCAGCACCGATCTGAGATTGAAGCTTTCCCCCTGATCCGCCTCCGCTGCATACTTCTTGAACGGGAAAAGTGCAACATAGTGCAACATATCTTCAGGACAGCCACTGACAACCCGGGATCTGCAACTCGTAAGCTCATCCAGGTGCCTTCGAATGTTCCAAGAGCGAAGGCTTCATGGGCGTTATGAAGGGACAGCTGCAAGCTCAGACCGCCTTCGGTGGCACCGATGCTTGTGATGCGCCACACCCCTAAACCCTAAACCCTGGACCTAACTCTCGCACTCAGGACACAGGGCTTCCCTATGCCATGCCAGGGCTATGATGTTGCTGGCGATGAGGCTGGGGGTGGCTGTCTGAACCTCAGGGAGCAAATGGGGGTTTCCGAAAATAGGGGACCCTAATATAGTACCCTAATTAATAGGATCCCTATTATAAGGACCCCCAAATAAGGTACCCCTAATTTTGGGAAACTCTCAAATGCGGAATCCTTCTCAATTGTCGTAGCTTGCGCGATTCCAAGGCCCACACAAGAAAGGTGCATGCCTGAAGAATGAAGAGCTCTACTTGGGCAAGTCCATGGCTTACAGAGCAAGTTTGAGGGAAAGCAGAGCACCAGAAGTTTTTGCACATACTTTCGGTGCGTGCTCAGGTGTTTCAAGAGCTGCGCGACACTGACCCAGAACATGTGAGCCCGCTAAAGACAAAATGAATCAAAATGGCATGTATGTACGTATGGATGGATGTAAGGATGAATGTCTGGGTGCATCGATGTATCCATGTTTGGACGCATGGATGTATGTATGTATGTGTAAGTCTAATGCATGTCATGCATGTATGTATGGGTAGACTGACGGAATGGTTCATCCACTAAGCCATGGATGGATGGATGGATGGATGGATGCTTGTCAGACTTGCGTTTGCAGAGGCCGTGCTGGTTGGCAGGTACACAGTGCGAACCGGTGCTGAAACCTGTGCGGGACTTGATTGGGGTTTGGTTCTGTTGCGCTTCGATGGCCTGTGTGCAGACTGGATGGTTGCACAGACTTATCTGGCGCAAGCACCGTGTCACCGACCTGCGTTTGATAATTACGTGGCTTGTCGTAACCAACAGCTTCATGAGCTGCTCTTGAAGCAGGGTAGATTAAATTAACTGCGAAACTTTTCATCAGTCGGTGTTTGGGAGCTCGGCAGTTGGGACCTTGTTTCATTGCTTACCGAGCATGTGGCCACCTGCAAGCTCATGCTCAAGACGATGACCGAGGCTGCAACACTGAGAACGTGTTCTCCTGCATGAGTCCCTCCAACACGAAGTTCTCTCCGGCGCCCAGCTTAGCGGACCAGCTCAGGCCTACTTGCACGGTTAGGGTCCAAGCAGCTGTGAATTTCATTCGTTTTGCCTGTCTACTTTGCGTCCGAGGACTACAATGTCGGAGGTGGCATGAACAGCAAGGCGCCACCAGCCAAGCCTCAAGGTTGAAAGACCACTTCAGAAGAGTCCTCAAAGTGATAGTGTCCTTATAGTAATCCGTACCTTTAACGTAATCCTTGTAGTACCCTTATAGTACCATCAAAGTATCCCTGTAGTACTCCTTATCGTACCTTTTATAGTACCCCTGATGGTGATCCTTGCTTTGAAAGTCTCCATGCCACGAGCTCCAGGAGTCCGACCCTCACAGCCCAGAAGTGAAGCTCACGGCGGGACCCTGAGACGTGAGGTCAGGTGGTCGCCTTATGGTCATTGGGTTTAGGGTTTAGGGTTTCGTGCGTGAGCCCAAGACTCAAGAGGATCTCTGGTGCCTGTTCTAAGAGAGGTCGACTTCAGTACTCTCTGAAGTCGCTTGTGTTTTGTATGTCGCGAGGAAGCGCGATGATGCGGGTTGAAGAGGCCACCTGCCCCTGCCACCCCGCCCCGTCAGCAGAATCCCTGACATGCTGGTGCTGCAAGAAACGCTGCAAGAACCACTGCAAGCTTCTGGCCCCAGCAGCGCATTTCGAGACGCGCAATGTCACACTTCGCACATGAGTTGACTGCTCGGCAGGTCCACGCCGGGGCGCGAAGTCGCCGAAGGCGCCACCGCCACTGATGCTTCTGAGCACTGTCACGAGCTTTCCGCGTCTCCCGGAAAGCGATCATTCTTTAAGTGCGAGCCGCTTGCATCAACGAGTGCCAATGCCACACAACAACTAGGCAATTAGGTTAATTAGGTTGGATCGTTGCGCTGACAAGCACAAACCTGCATAGTCCTAGGAGGTATTGCTCAACTTAGTAGAAGACCGCCGGGTCGAGTTTAGTGTATTTCACGGCCTGGACTGCATGCTTCGCGCCACAAAAATAGTGGCAATGTACAATGACGAGGTTGCTTCTGCCCGAAGGGGAAAATCTGTGCACGTGATGCATCTTGAGTGCTGATGCTCTCGGTACTCTCTGTCAGCAGGACATGATGCGATTGACAGAGTCAGAGCATTATGCTAGAATTTTCTTCCGTGCACTCTTGGACTGTTTACGTGCTTGGCTGAAGGCTTGTGTGCAGATGTTTGTGTTGACAACTCATGGTGTGCGGCACACACGACACTGTGCAGCGCATGCGCAACGGGAGACTGCTCCATCTAGACGGCAGTGAATATCAGCGCTGGTTGTGCTCATAACATCGCATCCTGTGTCAAAGCCCCAGCTACTCCTCCAAAGCAAAGCGCTTGATTTAGAGACCCTAATATAGTACCCTAAATAGTAGGATCCTTATTATAAGGACCCCCAAATAGGATACCCTAATTTAGGTAGGTTTCATGGAGCCAACTGAGTCCGATGCCTTCGAGGCGGATATGCTGGCCACGCCATGGGTAAACCCTAAACCCTAAACCCTAAACCCTAAACCTTTTGGGTCTTCGGGAGGTCTTTGCAAACTCGGCAGGTTCCTAAGCCGCCAGAGACCGATGACCCAGAGGAGGTCGAGGAGCCAGAGAAGAAGAGGCGAGTGTCTTCATATGGGTAGTTGTCAAAATTATGGTCCCTTTTGGGGTACCCTAAATAGTAGGTGCCGTGCTATAATAAGGACCCAAAGAGGGACCATAATTTTGACAAACACCCACATGAGAATACCATCGAAATATTATGTTACCTGTGCTCTGGCTGTTGGAGAGAGAGGCCTGCCCTTCCTTCTTGGGCGGTCCTCCCATGGCGACTTGGCTGAGCGATGGCCCGGCCCGTGAATCAGCGAAGTAAAAGGGGGCTCTCCAAACCCCCATGCTATCCCGTTTAACTAAAGAGACATCTGGGGGTTTCCGAATAGGGGACCCTAATATAGCACCCTAAATAATAGGATCCCTATTATAATTATAAGGAGCCCAAAATAAGGTACCCTAATATAGTACCCTAAATAGTAGGATCCCTATTATAAGGACCCCAAAATAAGGGACCGTATGGAGGTTTGATGAGGTTATGTCTGGCTGTTTGTGTCACCAGGCTGGCGCTGCTGGGCGGTTTGCTCCTGGTGCCGCTTTCCATCGGTGCAGAGGTCGCTGCAGAGCTACGTGTGGAGGCGGGCGCTCCCACGTTTGGTGAAGACAGACATGATGGCCTCTCGAATGCTCCTATCTCGACCTGCCTAGACCTCCGGCCTCGTCAGAGCGGCCGGTGGAGGCATAAAGACCGCTTTGTGTGGACTGATCCGCTTGACGTGAGAGGAACGCGGGTTCTTGATGTCTCCAGGCACTGCCGCAGCGGCAGGGGCAACAACCCAAAGCACCCTCCAAGAGTTGCAGACGCTGCCGGAGGCAGGCGGCCATTAGATATTGCTGGCCTCAACACACAGTCGGTACAGAGCGTCATGGTACCCTTTTTTTGTACCCTGCACCCTAAACCCTTGAGGCAGACTTACGTCGCATTCGAGACTGCAGCTTCGTGCATCACGGCACTTTCCATCGCTCCTGCCTCAGCCTGTCCGCGCTTGTCTTGAAGCTCCGGGGTCGTTTGCGGTTACTCAGACGTCCTGGACACCGTATTCTGCACAAAATGAGGACTCCGGGTGGCCAGTCTCGTCCGCACCCGGACAGATGTTACAATTGCCTGCGGCCCAGCTACGCTTGAAGCTGCTCTAGCACAGCTGTTGCGAACGCAAGAAGCCTACAGCTGTGCCCTTGCATCTTGTGGAGTCGAGTCAAGTCCTCGGAGTCACTTCCCGTCTTGTTAGCTGTGATCCTGGATCCGGGTTCATTGCTAATCAGCACACTCAGGATGCCCACGTAATTCTTCAGTGGATGGACACGGTTGCTAAACCCTGAACCCTAAACCCTAAACAACCCTGGTCTAGAGGAAGCCTTACAGCTCGCATGTGATCATGCCAGCAGTGTCTGCAAAGAGGTCGCCCCGGACCGGGCCACGCTTCAAATAGGCCCGGAGCGACTCTCATGGAAGAAGCTGCTAAGGACGTTTTGGGTTGTGTGGTGCTACCGTTTAGAGTTTAGAGCCTCTCATCCATGGCTAAGCGGGACTTGTAGTAACCCTTTGAGCTTGCAGCTCGTGGCTCGAACAACATGTCTGCAGGTACTGGGTATCTTGAATCCCCGAGATCGTACGGAACAGAAGCCATCGGATGGAATTAAGCGGGTTTGAAGTCATCAAGAATCAGAGTTCGAACTACTGTACAGTATGCTTTGAAGTGCAGGCCGGCTTGGTCATTTGTCATGCTACCTTCGTGTTGGGCTCCCAGTGGCGTGATGGGTCCCTTCCGCTGGGCCCCTCTCCTAGTGATCGGCTGCTTTGCTCAAAACTATCGGCCTGGACATGTACCACCGGCATTGAGCCTTGCCAATTGGATAGAAGAAGCTGTGCTTTCGGTGCGCTGGTTAAACCTAAGACGACCATCGCTGCTGCAAATTCGCTATCAGCTTTGCCATCATCGACATCATCATCATCATCATCATCATCATCATCACCGTCGCCATCATCAACATCATCATCATCACCATCATCATCACCATCATCATCATCATCAGCATCACCATCATAATCACCATCATCATCATCATCATCCTCATCCTCATCATCATCCTCATCCTCATCCTCATCATCATCATCATCATCATAATCGCCACCATCATCTTCGTCGTCGTCATCATCGCCATCTGATCGTTATCTCCGCGTCAAGGGTGTGATAAGCACGGAACAACTGAAGTGGCAACTTCTTTTTCTCAGGATTTGGGTACCTATGAACTCTTCGGAAATTTCGAGCGTTCTGGCGGTGCTTCGGGAAGATGCGGACAGCTGGTACTTCGTACCTGTCCTGGGAGAAAGTGACACTGTGAAGTCATATCCTCCAGAGATTAAGAAGTCGCTGTCCACAGTGGGCTCATACATCTACGGGCCCAGCACTATCTACAGTGGCCACTGCCCCAAATTTGCCGGACGAGATTCCGCAGGTTTGCATCACCATGCCCAGCTCAAATCTGAACTGAAAGGAAGCCTGGGCTGGCTTTTCGAGCGCGTGAAGGAAACCTTGCAGAAGGCTGTTGCACCAGATGAAATCGACAGTGAGTGGATCACCTATCCCTACGTGAAAATGCACCGGGGCGACACACTCGACGGCCTGCCGGATGCTATCAAGAACATGGTCCTGAGCCCTGCGCCGCCTCATAAGGATGAGCAATTCCGACTCTAGAGTCCCCGTGGTCGTACTTTTTTTTGTTGTTTTCTTCATTTTTAGGGCCTCCGTATTAAAACCGACTATTTGGAAAGAGGGTACCCTTACCTTACTATTACGGGCTTGACTGGGGAACCAAGGAATGCATCTGGAGCCGGCGGAGCATGCTTCTGCCCAGACGCTAACCTTCACCTTACCTTTGCAAGTTCCTGCTGGTGGTGCAAGCCTGCGGGTCTATGACTGCTACTACAATAAGTCGATCCAAAAGAGTGTGGATCCAAAAGGGAACGTGCTGCCGAAGCAAAGCAGCCAGTGGTGCATGAAGGAGATGCCCTTCCAAGATGCAACTCGTTCGAGTTGAGAGAACATGCCCCAGTCCTTTAAAATCTGTGGCCTACGAGTAAGATGGGGTTCAGGTGGCGGTCATAGCGAATAGGAGACTCCAGCGCAAATTGAGAAGAACTGAGAAGACTGTGTGGACCACCATGAGGTGGAGTACATCCCTGGGCGCATGCTCCTCTTCTCTGGCGACCAGTTGCATGCAGTGGGGCCCTACAAGGACCCCACCTCCTCGGACCGGCGAATCGTCTCTCGTCATCCTCTGTACGGCTTTGGGGACTTCAGAAGGTTCAGTTCCCAGGTTTTTCCTGCTTTGTTTTGGCGCGTCTGAGAGACTTGGGGCTGCTCGGCTACTTGCATGGACGGGTCGGGATTAAAACCTGCGCTGGTTTGAGCCGAGGTGCTACAGGGGCATGGAATCTTCCGCGAAGGCAAGTGGCGGCTATTCGGATAGCCGGTGCCTTTCATCGTTTTTGCGAGCTGCGAAAAAGAGCGTGCGGGACATCAGTGCCGCTGGCACCGGAAGAATTGTATAGTCAAGTGCAACGAGTGAGCTTTACTTTCAGCTGTTGCCGAGCTTATTGTCGACTGTGCTGGCTGCCAACAAGGTTCTGTAATGTGAATCGGCTCGCTAGACTATTTCATACATTTCATATCGGAGGGTTGCGCTGTCCCCTACACGCTCAAAAGCATAAGAGTTTTGCTGATTGATGATCGCTTCTGATCAAGGTTGCACTCTTGTTGCGACAAAGTGGAGACGACTCGCTCTCGTGAAGCTCACCTCTCGACAAGTGTTGATCCAGCTGCCCTGCCATCTCTCCCATGCAACTGGCTTTTGCTTTCCTGATGCCGACTCATGCCTACTTGGAGGTTCATGGGTAGTTATAGGTGGGGTTATAAGTCCCCTAATATGGGTTATAACTGTAGTTACCCTACTTATAACCTCACTTATAACTACCCATGAGCCTCCAAGTACATTAGTAAACACTTGCCGACTTGGAGCACCGATAGCCGAAGCCTTGAACACAGCGGCGGGCATCTGCAGGCGCGCAGCGCGTGATCTTCTCCCGGCCCTTCGCAGGGCCCCAGGAGGCCGCCCATGGCGTTTATCGCCAAAATCTTCCGTGAGTGCTGGAGTTGTGTAAGGCACTGGTTTCCGGGCAGGTAGAGCCGGATCCGTCGAATGATGGCCCCCCATCCGGCTGCACGTTTACAGCACGGGCCTTATACTTTGGATATGAGTGCACCAGTCAGGAAGGCTGATATCATGGCTGCGGAAAATACCAGCCTTGCATCCAGCTGCCTTGCTCCTGAGGGCAGGACCGACGTCTCGCAGGCAAAGCCTGGATCGCGGTAGCAGGTGCCCCAAGTTGTCAGGGTTTCCCAAGCTTCTGACAACTCTATGTGGGGGTTTCCGAAAATAGGGGACCCTAATATAGTACCCTAAATAATAGGATCCCTATTATAAGGACCCCCAAATAAGGTACCCTAATTTTCGGAAACTCCCATGTGTTGTTCTCATGCCGCGCATGCCAGCAGAGCCTGGAAGCTTCTGCTGTCATCTATCGTGCTCCTCTCAATCCGTCGACATGCATGGCTTGACTGTTTGACCAAGGTGATGCCGTGGTTTGTGTCACGCGTTTCACCAGTTGGTCAGTATTCAATGCTATACACTCAAGATAGGCATTGAGGCAGTTTCGCAAGTCTCGGTCTTTGCAAGGAGCTCGAATAAGATCATTGCACATTCAAGCATCGGTTAAGGGTTTGTGTTCGTACTTGTGTGCATTTGCAGAGCAGTTGCGAGAACCAAAATCGTGCGAAGAGCGCGCCTGCGTCGGGATTTGCCTTTCCTTCAGTCCACAGTCTCAGGAGCATTAAACGCAACTGGACGAAGCAAGAGCAGTTCGTCGGTTCGCGGCTGTCTTCACGACGTCTCAAGGGTGCAACGTCTCACCCAGAATATGTGACATGGGTCCACGAAGAATTAGTCCTGCCCCGAAAGGTCAGGGTGGGAATCCATAGACACCCAGAGTCAAACATTTAAGCCTTATTCGACTCACGAGCTGCAAGGCAGAGGACTACCCCCGGCATGTCCCCCAACCAAAGCCAGTTCCAGATCGCACCCACCGCTTGGTCTTCCAGTGTTAGCAAATTCAGGATTCCATCATGGAGCGGCTTGTAGAGGAGGCGCTTCGGTTGGCGAGATCCAGCCCAACCTCCTTGGCAATCTGCGCAGAGGTTTACTGTTAATGCACCGCTCGATGAGCAGCGTTGCTGCGGTGAGAAGAGCGCTCTGTTTCTGGCTTCTGGCCAGCTTAGCGAGGGCTTCCGGGCCCCTCGACCTTTGGGTTCTCTGGACAGATCGGGATGGGGCAGACTTCTTTTTCACTTCCAGCACTTGCGCAACTGTTACTCTGCCCGATGTGAGCATTGCTGGGAATGAGCCGGCCCCCCCGCCTGCGAATGGCGGGATTAGTGACATGCTGTTCTTCGCGGACACGTTCGAGTTCGTTTTTCTGGAGGGTGGCAAACTGGTCCGGGCCTGGATGGACAAGACGGGCCGATCAGAACTCGGGTTTTTGCCGGGGGACGCTGCTGGGCCCGTGTGGAATGCAACGGGGACCGGCCCGAACCTCGGCGAGGAGGGAGCCCTGGCTTGGACTCAGGATGCTGGTATGGCCATGGTCTTCTTCGCATCCTCCTTGACAAACAAGCTCTGGGTTTCGAACCTGAGCTCCGTGCCACCCCGAGACTCTTCCCACTTAGGCCCATGGATGGAGGTGCTGGAGGGTAGCCAGGCCACAAGTGCCAGGCCTCAAGTGCCAGTGTTGTTGGCCAGGGACGGTATGGTACTCTGGAGCGACACCCTGGTGCTGAGAACTTGGAGTGCCGTGGATGCTTTGGAGGCCGCGGCAGTCGGTGGCCAGTCGGCCGGTTCGGCTGTGGCCCAGCTTGGTGTTGGTGCGGATGCATGGGGCGAGCTCTTGGTGGCAGAAGCAACTCACGATGGAGGCCTGCTTTGGATTCGACAGGTGGGCAACAGCCCACCGCAACTTGAGTATGTGCTGCAGCTTGAATCTTTGATCGATGGGCCCAATGCAAACGCGGCCACTGGAAATGTGGCTTGGCTGAGTGACAGTTCGTCTGCCGAGAGGCACCAGCAGCACCGCCACCATTTTTTTTTGTTCTTCTGTGCTGCTGCTGCTGCCGCCGCCGCAGCCTTCTGAACTCTGCTTGTGTTCACCAAACGGTGATGACGGTGACGACGATCATGATGATGATGACGACGATGGTGATGGTGATGGTGATGGTGATGGTGATGGTGATGATGATGATGGTGATGATCGCTGCGACAAGCATCACGACAATGTTCCAAGTTATGGCGGTATGACATGAGGTGTCGTGCCATGGACGATAACGATGACGATTGCGACCATGACTATAATGATGACGATGGTGATGACGGTGTGGCTGTTGCTGGTGATGATGGTGATGACAATGATATGATCAAGGTCTGATATGGTGGGGGACATTGTTAGTATCATGCTGATTGATGATCATCGGTCTGGTTCTGCGGTGTTGCGCTCAGGTGCGTTTTCTCCATGATTTCTCCGAGGGCGACGTGCCTTCTGCCATTGCGGTGCCCCCTAGCCCTGGGCCAGGGCTGCCATACCTGGGAATCTTGGAATCAGCGCTCTTGAGGCTTTTGGTTCACGTGCGGGCTTCAGGGTTGAGTTGCCATGTCAGAGAATGTGGATGTTCAGGCTTCACGTGGTTGAGAAAAATCTGTAAAGCCCAATCGCTTGGCATCCCAGGAAATCTCACGGAGCTGTTCCAGCAGGTATACTTTTCCATCCTCGGGCCGGCAATGCAAGCTCGTCTTGTAACTCGGCCTGATGCCTTGATGCTGAGTCACAAGTCTTGAAAGAAGCTCAGCCTAAACCGTGAGCTGTATGGTATCTAAGGACCACTTGGATCTTGGCACCGGTGTGGCCGCTCGACGGGGAATGCATTTCGGAGTTCTCGTTCACTCTGACGACTTGCTGACTTTCCTCAGCTGCACAGCACAGGGACTCTAATTTGGAGGTTAAGCCCTATGGAAACCCTTATAGATCCCTTTAAGGAACCCCTTTAAAGGGACTTCGAACTTAGAGGTCACGACGGTTGCCTTCGCCGGCGGGATCGAGCGGCGTGGAGCAGACCCAGCCCGGCCTGGTGCACTGAGCATCTCGACATCTAAAGCCGGAGCTTGCCGATGAGCAGCTGCTCCCCTGCATGTAGGACTAGGAACCAGGTTGGTTTTGCAATATGCTATCTGCTATCGTTTGTGTTTGCAAACCTCAGCACCTTGCATGAACCCACCTTGCTCATACTTCAGAGTCTTTTGGCCAGGATCTCTCTATTTGGGTCTCGGATGTGGAGATGTCCCTACACACTGCTTTCAAGTGTTGCCCAGATAGCACAGTCCGTGCATGAGGTATCTATCCCATGCCGGAAGTGTGCGTCAATGCTTCTTGTCTCTAAGGGGTCCTTTCGCCGTTGCACGCGTCTGACAGTCTGATAGTCTACTGAGGCTGCACTCACCAGAGGACTGTGGGGTCAGTTAATCGGCGTGTGAGCAAGGTCGGCTGCCTCTACCTCGAGAATGCTTTCAGCCACTGCGAGAAGTGCACCACGACAGTTTGCGACACCTGCTTCCTGGACACACAGGACCCGGGGCAGCATGCCGGCATCCCACTGCATGGAAAGATTGATCTCAAGATATCTCAAGACATAGCCTTGCAAGGACTGGCTGATCAAGGAGTGGTATCCTCAGCACACGATTTGGACGAGCTGCGTCTGGCTCTGGCCCATCGATCAGGCCTTGGCCTTGGATGAAAGACCAGCAGCTCAGCAGGTTTTTGAAGACGTGCAGAAGCTGCCTAGCCGAGGCCGCCTGGGTGGTCCGGACGCAGGTGCAGCAGGCGAAGGCCGATCAAAGAGCACTGACACGGAGAGGTGGGGGCCCCCTGTCTGCAGCTTTGGTCTCGCAGGAAGATGGGCTTCTACCGGATGACTTCATCGTCAAGGATCCCCCAGCCGGGTGTCCATCATGCGGACGTTGGCCCCCATGTGAAGGGCGCCATGCCAAACAAGAAAGTTTTGAGCAGAGCCCTGCATGCATGTCGCAATTCCTGACTCTTCCGATCCAGCCAGGGCCAACTCAAACTTGGGCACAGTGTGAATGCTGTATCGCAAATGCCACATGTTTCTGGACTATCGGTGGCAGTTTTCTGGAGCGGAATATGAGAAAGAGTGCTAATGAGCCAATGCCGCGGCTGGGCCTTGCAGGAGTTGCCACCAACACCAGGTGAAGCAACTCCGCCCGGGACCACAGCGCGGCCACTAACCACCACCGCTCCGCGGCTACACATTTCTTCTTGTCGGTCGGTATTCGGTTTGATCATGCTTCATCTCTTCTGGCAGTGGCCGGCATGCCCCAGGCTCGCCCGACGACTACAGCGACAAGTCTAACAGCGACCACACACACAATGACAACAACCAGCAGTTCGGCGACGGGCACTACGACCAATCCCTGTGCAGCAGTTCCGCCCCTTGTAGGACTTCGACACATGGAGAGTTCCGAGATTTTGCAGCGGCTCAGGGGAGTTCTCTCCGTGCTTGTGAGTCAGCCTTCAAGTTCCCTTCCAGGAGACGCTCTAGATACTTGCCGAGCTCAAATTGCTTCGTGGTGCCAGGCGAACAAGCAACCGAGAAGAAAGAAGCCTTTTTTGGCACAAGGATCCCTTCAAGCAGCCCTAGGAACCCATAAAGGAATCCTCAAAGGAACCAAGCCCTAAACGCTGAACTCTTATCCTGACTATGCAAAGCTTGGCGCAGGCGGAGCCGGGAGTTCCAGACATGCGGCGCTCTGAGATCGTGGAGCTGCAGCTCTGCACGGTTTCTGCGATGTCGCACCAACCTCTTCAAGCCCGAATTCCACCATGTGGGTAGTTGTCAAAATTATGGTCCCTTTTTGGGTCCTTATTATAATACGGCACCTATTATTTAGGGTGCCCCAAAAGGGACCATAATTTTGACAACCACCCATGTAGCTAAGTGTTCGGAAGCATCATGGGAAGCGGTGCACTTCGTCCTTCTTTGCTCAGGACCCTGGCTCCACCGGATCTCCGAGCCCAGTGTGCAGGCTTCGCCTGGTCCGCGGAGGCGGGAGATCAGGAGATCGCCCCTACAACTCCGCAGCCAAACACATCCAAACGCAGCTCCAGACGCACTGGCTGTCGGACTCTACCCAAAACCCAAAACCCTAAACCCTAAACCCCAGCACCATTAGTTCACTCTGCCCTGGAAATCGTTCGTCCCTTGAAGAGGTGCTCTGTTCTGAGCCTGCTTCTGTGGGAGACGGCGGAGGGACACTGATCGGAGATGGTGCCGCATTCGATGGCAGGGCCCCCAGGAGGTGTCTTCAGTGCATATCACTGCCCGCCTCTGGCACGGACCGACACGAAACACTCAACAGATTCAGTGCGAAAACTTCACTTTCCTCAATGTTTTGCAAGTAGTTACTATAGGGGTTATTATAAGGGCTCTATGAGGGTATATAATATAGGGGCCTTTTAAGCTTTGCCGTGTATCTCCCGGAGTGGTAGCCGTGAGTCGCCGAGGCTGCACATCCTGCACGGAGCTCTGGGGCCTCGCTCTTTTGGCAGGCCAGGGGCCGGAGTCAGCGACTTGAACTTGAAGTGGGTGCCGGACATCTTCATGCAATATATATATATATAAATTATATATTATATACATTATGTATATACATATATATATATAATATTATCTTATATTATATTCTATTCTATTCTATTCTATTCTATTATATTATATTATATTGTATTGTTTTATTTTATATTATATTATATATTACATATTATATATTATATATTATGTATTATATATAATATATAATATATTATATATTATATATAATATATAATATATAATAT
>CAJNDV010007113.1:73424-90038 GCA_905221635.1 Symbiodinium sp. CCMP2456 | reverse complement strand
CATCTGCCATACCCCTACCATAGAGAAAGATGAGATGTATGTGGGGAATGCTCGAGTCCGCTGCAAAGATGTAATTTTTGTGGCTTTGTTTACTTTGGCCGATTGGCAAGGCCTTGCCGATGTTTTGGCCGAAGTTTTCGTCGTTTTTTTACTTGCTTTGGCACCGCCATGTTTGCCATGTCGAAACAAAGGCAGTGACACGCAAACTTCGCAGACCCATCACAACGGGTGACGTCGGTAAGAAAGATTTCGGATGCTGTCATCAACATATTTCTTTCGACATCCAGTGACAAGCAGCAGTTTGACAAGGTTGGTTCAACTCAGCAAGCTTTTTGGTGCTAAGTTCAGATTATGACCGGTATGTAAGATTTACAAAATCGTTCGGCACCAAGTTTTGCTTCAGGTTAGATTCCAAAAAGTTGAATCAGGCAAGATTCAGGTTCGGCGCAGGTTGGATCTCCACATGTTTTAAGTTTCCGATTCTTCCGGAAGGGCAGTCGCAACCGTGTCATAAGCACGTGCGAGCTGAACCGCCATGCTCATGTATGCTTGATGTTCCAACAACTTACTCCACAATGCACTTGCCAATTGTCTGGCGGGGGGGTTGCAGCGTTGTCTCTGCAGCGTGCTTGCATCAAGCCGTGGAACTTTATCCGTGTTTACCGTATGCGATGGCCTGCCATCTTGGATGCTTGATCGTGGCTGCACTAGCGGCTTTTTCGACAGCTTCATCCGCCGAGGACCGTATGACGATCTGACGTCGAACTCACAATGATCTGCCGATTTGTTTTCGACGCATTTCGGTGAGGAGGAAACATGCCAAAGCGCCAAGCTGGAAACCTACAAGCGCAGCCTGCTGCAGCGCCAGCAAATCGCCGGCCAGGTGCAAATTAATTGTCTGCATCTCCAAACTGGAGCCTTCGTTGAATCCAACCAAGACGGATATGGCATGTTCACAGGTTGCGACGGGTGATTCTGCAATGGTGACGGAAGCTATGACCGAGCTGGTCGACGTGACGAAACAATTGAAAGGGGAGGCCGCTGAACGTGTTCGGGCTGTAATCCGCATGTAGTACTGCTGCCTGTCCTTGATTTCTGTTGCAGGTCGAACGACTTCAGGAAGGTGTCCTGCTTCGTTTGTTTTTTTTTCATACTTTTGGGACTCTGAACTCAGCTCTGACCGTTGGAAGCTTGCGTGGGGCTGGCATCGGTCTGCCAAGGCTTGCAGCGAGAGCACAACGAAGTCCTGCAACTTGCTGGCTGAATACAGCAAGAGCTTTCCATACAATCATTTTTGTCATTAGTGATTACAATATCTTGTTTGTCACACACAACTGGCATCAAATATGTTTGAGCGGTTGAAGAGTTTGTGGATTTACCTTGGCATGGAAAACATGTACTTTATTGGGTCTTGAATAAGCTTGCCTGTGTTGCCTGAGTTGGGTGCTTTGCTTTTTGGTTTGCGATCATGTGGCTAAGGACATTGCGTGAGATGCTCTCGTCGACTGGTCAGTCTGCAAAGCCAGAGCCAGCAAGTGCAGCCAAAAGCGCAGATTTTTGGCTAGATTGGAACGAGGTTGTCGGGTAAGGTGAACATGCATGGGTTCGCCTTCCAGTCATGGCTGCCTCCATACCTGTGCGAAAGGACAGGGGTGCTTTCGAGCTTTGCAAAGCCGAGAACGTGCTGGGGCAGGTGCTTCGTCCGAGTTAGCAGAACAACTAGGACTTCTGGAGCAGTTCGCTCAAGCTTGAAGCCAACCTTCCTGTGCCAGGTAGCTGTCCAGGCCAACACGTCCCTCCACGATGCCAGGGCAAGCTGCAGTGCGACGACAGAGGCGCGACAACTTGTGCAGACATTGTGCAACCTCCAGACCTCTCAGGCTGGTGTTGAAGCCTCTTGAAATCTGCAGTCCGTGGCAGGTTGCTTTGTTTTCGCCGAAGCTTTCCTCGCCGTTTTTCGAGACAGAGTGCTGCCCTGTCGACAAGGAAGCCGACATGCAACGTCTTCCGAAGTGGCGCAGTGTCTGCATGTAGAGTTGAACGGGCAACACGCGGGAGCAGGAGCACTGTGCTGGTTGTGCCAAGCAAAACTCCGGGAAGACAGCCTGCGAAGTCTGCAGCGGCGGGTTTACCAAGAGTTCCGTGGCGAGCATACGATGTCCTTGAGGGGAAAGTAGTGACAGTCGTGTCGTTTGAGGACTGCTGGCCATGTCAACTGGTTGTTCTGAGGCTCCGGCAAATGTGTGGCATGTGTGGATCTTCCTTCTTGGGTGAACAAGGCAGGGTTGACATCATGTCTTTCAGGGCCACTTTGGATGTGCACACTGCTGTCGCACGGACGTGTCCGAGATCCTTGGTTCCACAAAGGCGACTGCGGGTGGACGAAAGCATCCTCTTGCCTCTGCAAGGAACCTAAGCACCTGCAACATGCTCTGGGGCCGAGAACGTATTTGCAGGCCGGGCAGAACTGCCGCTCTGCGAGCTGCTCTTCTGAGAAGTTCCAAGGCATCTTGGCCCGGTTTTGGGACTTGACCAGTGCGGTAAGCTCAGAGGCCCGCTCCCAAGGCTTCTCTCCGAACGAAGCCTGCTGCAAGTGTGGAGGAGGGCAGAAGGCACATCCTGCTTGCATGCTCAGCATGGTGTCTGAGTTCAACATCACCATTGCGGATTCATCGCATTGGTTTTCGTACTCATCATCAACATCATCACACAATGAGCAAGGTATGAGCGCGACCACAACTCGTGACATGTGACCTCTGACTCAAGGCTTCGTCAGCCGACACGTACCGAAAGTTCGATAGTCACGATTCACGAACAGCCTGTATCATGAACCCTTTCTGACTACCGTGAATGTTTCATCCCACGCATGCTCCTGGTTTGAGGATACATCTCATCTCGTGTGACCTTCGTGGCTACACGTTGGGATCGTGAGACGGATGAGGGCGATGATGAGGGCAACCTGGTGGTGATGATGCCCATCGGCATCACTTTCATCATTCTCATTCTTCTCATCATTATCATCATTATCAACATAATCATCCTACTGAACATGGTCTTCATAATCATCATCATCACCATCATCATCATCATCATCCAGCATTGTCCTGCCCATTGTCGTGATCTTGACAAACCGGCAACGCTCTGAGTGTCACGTGGAAGGCAGCGACGAAGTTTGCCTACTACGTTGGCCCCATGGCTGTCGGGGCTACATCAGTGGTTGGTCATCCAGTGCCACACACAGCGAGCTTCAAGGCTGCAATGTAGCCCATGCAGTTTAGAGTTTAGACACGTGCCACGCTTGGACTGGCTGCCGCGATCGATGGTACGAGTTGTTTCGATACATTTTCGCAACAGCTGGATCGAGGGAGTCTTGAATGTCGCAGGAGTGCTAGGGAGGCGATGCAGCTGTGATGATGTTGTGCATTTCTTGGAGTGCAGCGGTCACGATGAGGCCACTATTCTGTGGACAAGGTGCGGGGGACAACTGGGCACAACGGGGTGTGAGGTCTCCGGGAAAGAGTGGCCTACTGATCCTCAGCCTCTGGAAAAAGGATGCCTTTGCCAAGTGTGACACGTGTGAGATGTACCTAGTTCTCTATTTGTGGCCTTTGGCAACCATCTCGGACTGCAGGAGTCGTCAGTCCCAAACCCAAACCCCCAAAGAGTGCATGTCACCGTGATGTGTGAGCCGGGGAGGGCCGGGGAGGACTGCGAGCTGGCGAAGTATGGCTTGTCAATCCATCCCACCACGGGCGAGCCGCTGCAGCATAGCAGACCTGCCAGGGCTCACGTGTTCAAGAACATTCAGAGCATAGCAAGAGATTGGGATCTCAAATTTGAAATACTTAGAAATGCGGGTAGTCCCCAGTCACGCACTGAACGTGAAGCGTGCACTGGAGACTGCAGAGTTTGTCACTGAGCAGGGCGCTGTGTCAGCGATGGGAGCGTTGAGAAGGCATTGCATTGCCAAGGCCTTGCAGTTGGACGGCTGTAGCGCTGTCGGGTGTGGTGCCAAAACTGTGGCGCCTTGGAGTGAAGGCACCTGCATGGGTTACGAGACTGTACTATTCAGGTTACAAGCCTAGCTTAGTTGGAAATCAGAGCAGCATCTAGGCTCCAAGAAGTTATGGATCTGATGCAACGTTAGCGGTCAACGTGCCCCCAGTTCTGTTCTTTTAACGATGTAACGATGTCCTTCAGCTCATGCCAAGGAAGTGAAGTGCACTGTAACTGCCGAGAAGGCCGGTACAGCCACTCAATGTTTTCTTTTTTGGTTCCTGAGCGCTGCAGCGAAGAGTTCTGTCATTGATCATGGCGAAGGCTAAGTCTTGGGAAGATGTGGGGGTTCACCAGTGTTCGAGGACGGGCTGATGGCAGTAGCCCCCATCGAGGTCCTGGCTGGAGATGCCTCTTGTCAATTTAAACTCCTCCCTTCGGTTCTTTCGAGACCAAACAAACGAATTGTCTCCTGTTCTGCCTAGATCGGCTATGGCAGTGGCCCTGTGGTTCTTCACGGCTCCGCAACGAGCCTGGCGCCAGTTCTGTGACTCGGCGGGGAATCTGCGAATTTCAGGAATTCCAATGGCCGCAGAATCCAGCTCCTCATGGGTGGAGATGTTTTCAGCTAGGCATATGGGGGAACGGAGGTCAGGGGCAATGTTGCACTCAAGGATGTCCATTGGTGTGTCATTGTTGTGCATCGTGTAGCATTATGCAAACCTCATGCATGTTCAGAACAGCTATGAGGTCATAGGAGCATGACGCAGCGAGACCAAAGCCCGTTCACAGATGCGAGAAAACGCGATGTATCTTGAAGACCCCTTCCGCCGCCAGGAGTCCCACTTCCGGCTCGGGCACCTTCTCCCAGTTTTCTTGTGTTCCCTCAGCGAGTAGCTTGGATGTGAGATCTGCAGAGCATCAGTTTGAGGTGATTCCAGTTTCATCCGGATCAGACCTTTGTCTTGGTCACCCAAGGCTGGCTGAACCTCGACTCCAGCACAGGGAGGCTATCTTTGAAACCCGGCACTGCAGTCGACGGTTGGGAGCTTGGTGCGCCATAGACATTTCTGTGCCAATGTTTCTGTAGGTGGCAGATTTTCCAGATTGTCTCGCGTCCATGGACATACATGCCAAGGCGGTGTGACAGACTCCAAGGGGGCGAAGCTGGGACAAGGTGGCCAACGCTTCCCTGCTGGAGTCTGCACGGAGCGGTCCGGTGAAGAAAGCCGTTCTTTGCAGTTAGTGCTTGGGTCGACAGAGCCATGTGCACTTACTTAGATGCATATCCGTGCATATATATATATATATATGATTATATATATATATATATATATGCACACCATGTGCGCCCATAAACAGATAAGCAGATGAGTATACATACACATACGTATACATATATATATATATATATGTACATACATACATACATGCGTACATATATGTACACATGTACAAGTGTGTCAGGTGGAGTCTGCACAGTGCAGAAGGGAACAGCTCCTTGGCACACTTTTGCGGGAGCTTTGCATTGCAATCCTGAACTAGTTTATCGTCGAGGCGTTCAAGACCGTCCGATGGGGTTGGTAGATTTGTTTGCCATTTTGGCATGTACAGATGCAGACATCCAATGCAGCGTGAAGGAAAATAACACGAAGAACTCGATGGAGAGGGCTACGGCTGAGGAAGTGAGGGCTCTGCGGAATGGATCTGCTTGGGAGGTTCTTCTTCAAGGGTCCTTTGCTCTCAGACATGGCTTGACCCCACACCTTACAATACATCCTATACTCTGAAGCGCTTGACGCACCCTTGAGGCGAAGGGTTCGGTGGTGGTCATTGCGCCGGATGCGTGGACGTCGATGAGCTACAGAGATTTGGACGCAAGGGTCGTGGGATCTGGCACGGGAGGCAGCAGGCAAGGCAGAGTGTGCACATGATGTAGGATAGGAAGGCGAACGACTTCCCAAGAAATATAGGGCATCATGCCTCAGGCATGAGGCAAAAGTCCCTGAAGTTGTAGATGGTCAGAAAGAGCAGAGGGGAGGTCAAAAGAGTAACTCCTATCTACATTGATGTGGTAGATGTTCTTGCACATGTGATATGCTAGAGCATGTTGTCCCGCACGTCGCAAGTTTGTCGAACTCTAGCTTCCAAGGCTACAGCACTTCCGTCCTTTATGCCACGGTTGGAGAGAGATCGCCGATCCTGTCGCCCACTGGTAGCAGCGGCCCGGGCCACAGCGGTGGATGCAACGTCTGAAGATGAACATTCGCTAAGCTAGGCAGAGCCCTGTTCCATTGAAGCCATCTAAGCCCACGCATCGTGCGAATACGTGTGAATACGCGATTCACAGAAGCCCAATCCCCAGACCTTGAAAGCACCGACTTGGAATGCGGCCGGGATGATTTCCGAAACCGAAAGCTTGCCATGTCCTCCAGATACTGTGCCTGGCACGCTAAGTGAAGCGTGAGCGATGTTAGTCCGTGGTGTTTCAATGTTGAATAACCGGTGCGGTGCTGAAAGTGGTCGCTCTACTATTAGCATCTGCCAACTCAACTCATCAAGCCGAAGGCTCAAAGCCGAGGCCTGTTGCCCACCCGGTTCTCCGCCGACTGCTCGGGCTCGAACTTCGTCTTTGACGTGCTGAGCGGCATCGCGACATGGGACGGCTACCAGACCCTGGGCAGAGAAAGGTTTCATTGTAGTTGATCATGGGCCAGGCGTGGACATCATTCGAGCAAAAAGGCATGACAAGTTTGTTTTCACCAGTGCTGAGCACGGTTTTTTGTGTCTAGTTTGCTTCTGTGGTAATAGTGATGATAATGTTCATAGTCTACGAAAGTAAGTTAGGCAATTCTATGCTTGCTGCCATCAACAGTCTGTTTGACAAGTTCGATTAGCTGTGCCCACAATGGAGAGAGGAGCAGATGTATGTCGCAGATGTGACTGTGAACGGTGAGAGTCACAGTAGCAAGAGGAGAATTCCTTATTAATGTTTTCGCCGTAGAGTCTGTCAACATGTTAACTATTGGTGTTACTATTGTTCTTATGGGTACGGCTAACTACAGGTAACATTGCAGTGGTTATGGCGGCGGTGAGCCTGTGCTACCAATATGGTGACGATGATGAGCCGCGGTTTCTTTCCGTCGTTCGTACGTCCCGTAACAATTCGTGCCTGGTCTTTCCCGTATGCTTAGAGTGACCATCAGTTACGGGTGAGCCGGAAATTGTGATCTAAGAAGAGACTAGCGGCAAGCGGCTAGCGGCTAGAGCAGCTGCGTCCGTAGCCCTTGCAGCAACAGATAAGCCGGACTGTTTCTTCGTTCGGATTCAAGCTGCCGCGCACACCATGATTGGCAAGTTGTACCGTGAATATTGTTGCTGTCGCCATTCTTACTCATGTGTTTTCTGGTTCTGATGCATGTGATTCACACTCTCCCACACTGCGCTGGCAGAGGTCGTACTATTCGTGCTAATGTCGGCATATGTATTACAGCTGTCCAGCAGTGGCAGGCAGTGGCCGTACTGCCCCTTTGTAGGTCTCTGCAGTCTCCAAGGATCTTCTCGCTGGATATCTTCACCGGAGACCTGCAGCTGAATCCTGAGGAGACGGCTGCAAGGTGAAGGTCGCACATTCCAAGCTGTGCCAGGGCCCGTAGAGTCCTTGACGTGCTGTCAGGAGTCCCTGACGAAGTCCTTGGACTCTTCGTCCGCCCCTGGGCTCAATGCACTGCAAGGGAATCGTTGCGAGGTTGCGAGCTGTGTTTCTCAACCTGAGCCCTAACCGGCCCTCGTGGAAGGCCACCTCAGTGCGCCGAACAATTTCAACGTCATGCACAATTTTCGGGCATTACGAGCAGCTGGGCCTACCAGAACGGGCACTCCTGCCCCGTTTCTTTCCTTTTTTCAGATTTTCAGACTCCATGCTGTCTCCTTGCCGTGCCACATTTTCGAGTAGTTGGGCACACGGCCGATGGAAGTCGCTTTTAGGTGGGCTCCGGCCAGTCCGGGTCCCGTGGTGACACACCGGGTCTCCATGGAGTTCCGGGACCGACGGTGTCGTTACAGCTGTTCGAGTGGGATCATGCCAAAGAAGTTGCGATTGCGAAAAAAAGCCACTTTCGTTAACAGCAAAGCAGTCATAAGCCTCGTCCTCTCTCTGCCGTTCGGGGGCATCCACGTTCGGTCATCTGCACTTGTGACGTTGGACCAGGACCACACATGCTGGGCTTCCAGGACGCTGGACTTCGCCCGTCGCGCAGACAAGGCTCTATGCTGCTGCAAGGTGTCCAAGTCTTAGACCGATTGCAGCTTTCATGAGCAGGCGCTGCACCTGCATACTGGAAAGGTGAAGTAGCCATGCAGCCAAAAGGCTAGGATTCCCTCGAAGACTCGACGTGCCATTCCTTGTGCCGAATCGGCAGGGCGCCAAGTCGTCCACCGACTGTCGAACGCAATGTCGCAGTGCAGCTCGGCCTGCTCCCTCGGAGCTTGTCAGACACTTTCGTCAAGGGATTCATAAAGGGCTTGGTCATGCCAAAGTCCTGATGCTTCAACCGTCTTCCGACGAACTAACACTAAGCTTTGTTTCAGTCCGTCGTGTGAGCACAGAGACATTGGTGGATTTGGGCGAGGGGTGTCCGAGTATCATTTCGCCCAGCCGCAGAAGTATGCTATGCCCACAGGAGATCTACTGCAGCTACTATCAGTCGGCAAATGGAAGATGCTACTTCTACAGTGGCCTGGTTGGCAGTTGGACACTCCTTGTGCAGTCTTCCTCTTTCGTTTGACGAATCGGCCGTACTTCTTATTCCAGGTGCACTGTGCACGGATTCCGGGGACTTTGGCTGCTCCTACAAAAATGCAGCAGTCCTAGACGGAAGGCTGTTGGGCAACTGCTAGAGAACAGGAGGAGCCGAGCCCATTGCCGCAAGCCTTCTCCACAGTCACAGCAGTGGCTCGGTTGGAGAGACCTTGAGCTCTGAGCAAGCTCTCTTGGTGAACGAGGTGCCCGTCATTGAGCGGTACCCCGGCTGTGGCGAGCGACACGGCTGCTTGCAGCTGGAGCTCCTTGGTTGCGAGCACCGTTGAGCCAGACTGAGTCGAAAGCTGCGTGGCGGCCTGAGGTTGCCAGGACGTCACTACATCTCGGGATTATACTGCCCGGGCGGTGATCCTTAGTTGATGAATGTCGATGAAATAGGAGTTGTGGTTTATGATTGCCCTGGGTGTGACGTGAGGTTTGCGCACTCCCACTGACACACATTCCCGTGACGAGCCGATGCCAAGGAGAATGCCGGAAGTGCTGCGCAAGGGCCCGTGCCAGACTCAGCGAGAGCAGGGGCGTAGCACAGCCATGACTTATAGATAGACCGATCAGCGTGCCAGTATCATGCCTTGACGTGATAAAGCCCTCGAGGTGTTCTTCAAGAAAGGCCTTACAAAGGAGGTGCGCTCACGGCTTGTTCAATCTGGTCTGGGGTTGCCATACCGTTGGAAAGGTAGTGGCTTAGAGGCCGGGAGGTCCGAACTCAGGCATATTTGGATCAAGCTCGCGCAGACATGCGAGAACGAACATCCAATCTCAAGTTTGTAGGGCCTTGCATCAGGAGAGCTTTTGGCTGATGCGATACGACACGTCACGTGGTGGATGTTCCAGCGGCGACTGGGTGATCTACGGGCCAAAACCGCTCGAGGTGCCGGGCTAGGAGGTCATCGGATGTCGGTAGCAAGACAGATGGCCTTCGGAATGGCTTGACGGCGCTGCATGAATTGACATCGGCTTCTTTCACCCTTCACGAGAAGGCCATAATCCTCAGAAAATCATGCCCTGACCTGACCTGTAGCACTGGAGGATTATGAGAACTCGACCATGGCCTACGTGGAGCTCCACGGGGATGCGGTGGCCTGTGTCAAGGGCAACAGCAACGACCTGGTGTCAGACCCTTGCCGAGCCATAGATTTCTTAGGGTTTAGGGTTTAGGCTGGTAAGTCACAGAGGAGTGTCTTAGATGCTTTCGCGTGTTGAGGACGTCTTCACTCAGACAAAAGTCGACTTGACAGTGTGCAGCTCAGTAAGCTTCGAGTTTGAGCTGTTGTGCATCACTTCGGGATTCTCCTAGTGTCTTGCCAGTGTGAGGTCGGGATACTGAGTGTCTCCGGAGCCAGTGCCACGGTGTCGGCTCCGGGATGTGTGGCGTGCCCCTGCGGCACTCCTTCATAGAATGAAGGGCTCGGCTGGGGCCGAGGCGAATTTGTCACATCCGCGAGCTCAGGCCCAATGTCACTGCGGTGGATAGCGGGGGAGAACAACCTGTGGAAGTTTTGGTGCTTCAGCTGCAAAAGAAACAGCCTTGGCCCTGAGACTTTGCATCTCAGCACGAGCTTTCTCGCATGTCTCCGCACGAGGTGCTGGATGATCCCTCGACCAACACTGCCGACGATCACTGGCTTCACCCCTGCGAGTGTGTCGCGGGGCTTCAACCTCCTACATGTCGTGTTGCCTCTTGTGACACCGACATGTCCTGATCTCTTGGACGCGGACTTATGAAGTCTGCTTTTTGCCGGGTCTGTGGACAAGTTCAGGTACCTGCCAAGTGGGGATCTCTGCCTCCAGCCTCTGGTCGCCGCCTGTGGCTGTTTTCCGTCATGATACAACTGTGTTGGCTGAGCTGGGGCCCGTGCGCTGTTTTCAGGTCAGAGTGTCTCCGATATTCCAGCCGGCAGTAACAACGAGTTCATGCCGTCCCCGTCACTGATTGCTGGGGACTTAGAATTGACAGTTCTTGCCGCATCCAATTTATATGTGGGTTGTAGGTTCACATCCTTTTTTGTCCGGGCAGAATCGACGCAGGTGGATGGACAGTTCGTGTGCGCGCAAGAGCCGCTTGGCTGGGACCAGCTGGACTGACTAAGCAAGCCCACGACACAGTGTGACCAAGCATGGATTCACACACCCAAAGAACCAACCTAAAACAACAGCGCACCAAGCACACGGAATCGCAGGCAAGACACTGCGGCCTGTTGAACTCGGCGGGACTTGCAAATAACGCACTGGGCTTGATGCAACCATGAACCAACACTTGAACGGCAGTTCAGAATCTACCTTCTTTGTGGGAGGATGAGCTTTGCTGAGCTTCAGGACAGGAAATTGGGCTACCTTAGGTTGGATTCGTTGGAGGTTGAGTCTGGTTAGGCTGAATGAGGCTCGATTAGGTTAGTATGGGTCATTCCGTTTGTCAGACGAGGTTGGGCCGTGGGGCAGGTACAGTGGTGATAGCAGCGTCGACTTCCTTAGGTGTGGCATGCCTCCCACATGCCTCAGGGACGGTGGGGTTAGGTTTCATTATTTTGGTGCGCAGATCTTGCCGACGGTGCTGGAATGGACTTGGTCAGGCCTAGTTCTTGTCTTTTGGTCCGGTATTTCTGCAGTTAGGGTGCGACAAGCTTCGATTTTGGTTCGTGAATGTTTCCCAACTTGGCTCGGATGGCTTTCTTCGCAGGGAGGAGTCGGAAGCTGGGATTGAGAGAGATTGAGGTATCTGACCGCTGTTATCGTCGAGAGCGAAACCGATGGTCTGGATGATGCCAACTGCAAGACGCGCTGCGTGGCCCAGGAGTGCCCGTACTACTGGGAAGGCCACTCCTGCAAGCTACCCAGTAGTGTAGGCTTTGGAAACCTTATTGCGACCTCTACGTTCTGGGAGAGGGAAGAATCCGCGGGTGGCTTGTGTTTGCATGCGTGTTGATGGAAGCTCAGCAATCTTATGCGAGCAACACCAATGACAGGCCGACCTGCAGGAAGGAAGGACTCCTGAATTCTGAAGACAGCAGCATCAAATCTGGAAGTGGCAGCAACATGGCTCGCAAGTGTGACTCTCGAGCTCGGAGCTGCTTGGCAGGCGAGGTCATGTCAACAAAGCAGTGCCGCCTCTACAGCCGCTGTGACGAGCTGGCGGGAAGCCCAGCCTTGTGTCAAGGAGCTGAAGTCTCGCAAACTCTGACCTTCTCAGGTTCGCGAGGTCGGTGTGGTCGGAAATCTGTTCGGCATGCTGCTCGAAAGCAGATGTAATGAGTCAAGGAGCCTCTTATTTTCCGAAGGCAGACAGCTTCTGCGGCTGCCAACCTCTGCTCCTGAGTTGATCCGAGGTCCTACCGGAAATCCTGCAAGGTGGCCGACCCACAGTTGCGGCCTGGATCGATTACAAGTCCCTTCCCCTTTTTTTGGGCTGCGTAGGTTGCGGTGCGGGCCTGCGAGCCCTGCGGCCTAGGTGCTGGAAAGTCACGAAGCGTCGCTCATTTCTTGGGGCCGGTGCAGACTCCTACAAGTGCTTTCACCAGGCCAGCGGAGCGGATTCGGGGCGGAGGGAGTCAGAACCTGAAGTGCGGAAACCGGTAACCAGGACCTGGTGGAGCAGTGTGACCAGAAGCTGATGCTGGGGGGTCTTGGCGTCACGGCATGTGGTGGCTGTGAATATGCATCTCGACTTTACCAGCACAGACTGCTGTGGGTGCAGGCAAGCACGTGTGCAGAACATCAATGAGTAGACTAGTGACCTCCAGAGCTCCTTACTTTCTTGCGCGGTGCTCCCTGCATCGAGGCTCCGGTAAAGGGCAAACAGATCTTTGCTAACAACGGCAACTGCGTGACTGCAGATGGCAACGACAACCTGCTTCTCAGCAGCGCTTGATCTCGTGAGTTTTGCCCAGGGGTTTCGCCTTGTCTTCGCAAGATCTTGCGAGTTGCGTCTCATCTGCGCAGCTGTGCCTTGAGGAAGGTCGCCGCCTGCAACAACGGAGACAACCAAAAGCACCTCGCCTGCGTGGATCTTTGAAGACGTGGAGACACCGGAGAACCGGCGAACCTTCCTTGGATCTCCTTCAAACGCACTTCTCTACAGTGACTCTACAGTGCTTGAAGCTCAAGTCTACGAGGTGGTATTTCGATGGTGAAGCGCTGAAGCCCGATCACAAGGACGGAACCTGGTGCCTGGGCACAGATCTGTTTCGGAGTTGTCAGAGCCTGACATTTCTCATTTCCAGGGTTGCAGTGGATCCAGGCCTGTCCTGTCCATGCTGTCTTGTTGCGCTTGCAGCTCGCCAGACACTGCGTGGGTCGTCGCATCGCATCACACTCGAAGTGGGAACGTGTGCCTGGGAAAAACAACCATTATGCGGACACAAGTTCGTGCACTTCTATCTTTTCGGGAAGGTATCGGGAAGTGCCAATCTCGCTCGTGTATGGCATGCTGTGTCGTGTCTTTCACTTTGTCTAAACTTCAAGGATTCCAGGGCCCAGTCGCAGTCGAGGCCAGCTGAATTCGTGCGCGTGCGTCCATACACCAGCTTGCCGAGGGTCCTGCGTCCTTTCTAGCAGCGAATGAAGCTTTTCACGCAGCAAACGAAAGCCTCGCGGCGGCCTCGTGATCGAAAGGCCGCAAAGGCAGGGCGATGCAGTCTGGCAGACAAGCGAAGCCTTAGCCGCAGGAGGCTTTCATGCTCAGGGTTGCACTCCTTACTCTCGCCTCCCTTTTGAGGTGCATGGACAAAAAATCAGACTCGGACATGTATCTTCACCCTTGCCACGGAGGGGACAACCAGAAGTGGCGACCCGTCCGTACAGCCTAAACAAATTCGTGGGTAATTTGCAAATATGTACAGACATATATAGACATATAAATAAATAAATAAATAAATATGTATGAATACATATGTGCAATGTTCTCGCGCACACAGAGTAACACATTCGGGCATCCACATACATACATACATACATACATACATACATACATGCATACATACCTACGCATGTATATTATGTTATGTTGTTTTGTTTTTATGTTATGTTATATTATGTTATGCTATTTTCTGTTTTATGTTATGGTATATTATGTTATATTTTGTTTTGTTTTGTTTTGTTTTGTTTCGTATGTATGTATGTATGTATGTATGTATGTATGTATGTATGTATGTAGGTATGTGGTGTGTATGTCTGTCTGTCTGTCTGTCTGTCTGTCTGTATGTATGTATGTAAGTA
The DNA here is from genome assembly GCA_905221635.1 of Symbiodinium sp. CCMP2456. Taxonomy (NCBI): domain Eukaryota; class Dinophyceae; order Suessiales; family Symbiodiniaceae; genus Symbiodinium; species Symbiodinium sp. CCMP2456. The sequence continues at coordinate 76,009 of CAJNDV010007113.1, read as the reverse complement.
TGTATGTATGTATGTATGTATGTATGTATGTATGCATGTAAGGCTCAGCAGCAGGGCGCCCCCAGTGCTGGGTCTGGTGTGTCTTTTGATGTTCTGTTGGGCTGGGGTTGCCTTTGTCTTCTGGCTCTGGGTTTCTGCCTGCCTCTTCTGCCATGGCATCCACTGCCTGGAAAGATCCGCTCACCAGAGTCTATTGGCAAGGAAAGGTCGCTGGCGATTGTCCTCCGGATCCCAAGGTCTGAGACCCAGCTCAGAACGCATCCTCTCTCAGCTTTGTTGGCAGGGTTAGCAATGTCATGCAGCCACCTAGCTCTCTTAGCAGGCTCACCAAGTTTGTCGGCTACTCAGTTGTAGCTTCTCATGGGTACCGCATGTCCTGCAGGCCCCTTCTGTCATTTCCGTTTCAGGTTCGTGGATGGCTACAAATGGTCCGGCAAGCCGCACATGCTCGTACCATATCCGGGAGGAGCTGACCAGAGCCTGCGCTTGGAGGCGGGCTGCAGTGCGCCCTCGGGCCCTTTGCTGCGACCACGCGGTCCAGCCCTTCGCCTGCGTCCGGCCCAGTGTTTGGCAGTCTGCTTCATGTCTACCCTTGCCGGCTCAGGCCCCCGTGACCTACTTCACCCTCCCCTGCACTAGCCGGAGCCTTTGGAGTATGCCCCTGCTGTGCTACTTCAAACGCCTGTGCTGCTCCAAGCCCTTCCTCTCAAGCTTGTGTGGAGCACCCTATTGGAGTTCTCTTCCACATGCCTGCTGACATGGCGAAGCGAGATCGCGAAGCAAGTGGCTCGGGCAACAGCGAGCTGGCCGTGTCCCAGGCGCCGGCACTGCCCCCACCTGCACAGCTACCTCGTTGTCAGGCTTCAACCACCAGGGCATAGCTGACTTGGAAATACGATATCACGGTCATTGCGGCCCCAGCCCCTTCCACACCTGCACCCTGGCTACTCCTCACGCAACATTCGGGCTCCCGTCTGTCGGTGGGCCCCTGCCACTCTGACCCAGGTGGCTGCCTCCTCTTCGTGGATCGACGTGTCAGGTGCCCGGATCCGCTGCTCAGTTGGTGCACTTCATGTCGGCTGCGCATTCTCCCGGTGCTAGGAGGTTGGTTCTCAGTCAGCTGTTTACTCACATGGCCCGGCGGTACTCCTTCCAGGCGATGTTCCGCAGGGCCCGACCTCATCGGGTTCCGCTCCTCCGCCTCGGTCACCAGGATGACAAAGTCAGCAACTCCCAGGCAGCCGGAGCTGTGCAAGGCCGTTGGCCCAAGGGCCCGCGGTCAAGGCTGCGTCCAAGGCCGTCAAGCCCAAGGACCCGCGGTCAAGGCAGCTACCTCAACAAGCCCCGACCTCTGGAGGAAGGACACCAACAAGGAGTCCCGCGAGGCGAAGCCTTACCTTGCACGCAAGTACGTGCCAAAAGCCAGGCCACGGGAGCGAGTGCCCGCGGCGCCGATCTCCCCTCTGTCGCTGGTCACTCTTAATGATGAGACTGGTCTCTGGGTCAAGACTACGGAAGGCGACATCGGCATCCGCACCGTTCCTTCATCCTAGGGTGGGCGACCTGGTCTCCGACATGGATGTCGTGGATATCAATCCGGACTCCTCAGAGTCCATCCAGCTTGCAATGTCCAGGCCTGAACTTACGATCACTAAGAAGGCCAAGCAGGCAAAGCCACCCAGATCGCTGCTACCTCGCGGGATGGGTAGGGCCTGATCGCCCGGTCGTCGCCTTACTCCTCGCGTTAGCCGATCCAGAAGTCGACCGCCGACAAGACCCACAGACGGCTTTCTGCTGAGCCTACGGCGTTCGCTGCTAGATCCACAGAAGACCGAGTGCCAAAACCTGGTGCTCTTATCACCAGCCTCCTAGGAGAAGGCGATGCTTCGCATGAGATTTTGCCTCTGCGTCAGGCGTAGACTCGGGCCAGTGCACACCAGTGCCAAAGAGCCCAACTGGCGCGGATTCCTGGCCCGAACGGTCCGAACTGTCCGAGCTGTCGTACATATGGTGCTCCGCTCTGCTTGCATCCCTCTGTCTATGTGAACCTTGCGCAGCTTCGTCAGTGCTTCGGTCGGCAGCTACATGTTGCTAAGTCTCGGGATCCGCTCCTTCATGTCCCGGCACCTTCGGCGCCTTCGCCACTCTCGCCCCCCAGGCTGGCGCTATGACGAATTGCTCTCCTGGGTGCTGCCCCTACAAATTGGAACTTTCATCTCTCGTCAGCCCATGAACCTGCAGGACCTACACCCTCCGCGCACTCCGCACCTAGCAGCCGCTCAGGTCCTACGCCTCGCATACTCATACACCAGGCTCATCCTTTGACAAGCCATGCTGTGCCCGTCCCAAGTCCGGGCAGGACTATGCTACTCAGCTACTTGTGCCAGCACGCCCATCCTTCACGCTTCTTATTTATCTCCTACGGAGCACGGGCTGTGCATCCACACTAGTTTCTGAGCCGAGGGTTGGAGGCACTGGCGGTCGCTATCCTCCTGGAGCCGTCCAATTTTCTGCCGAGGCAGGGCCCTTACGAGGGCAAGTCGCCTTGGACACACACACACACACTGATTGAAACCACAATGGGT